>PNEQ01003574.1:4306-39372 GCA_003012365.1 Medauroidea extradentata | reverse complement strand
GGGCATTATGTGACAATTGAGGTTTACCTTTAAAGAGTCAGTGTTTTTGTTTATTTCTCAGGGTTATGTTTCTTTCCAAATTTTTGTTTTATCTATGTCAGGCTGCTTTATCTATGCCAAGGGTTATTATATAGTGAGAAAAGAATAATATGTTCATGGAATGAGTAACTTGTAACTTGTTTTAACTGGGTTGTTATGTCGTTGGAATTAAAATGAAATGATAATTTTTTTAAAACTTTTCCTTATTTTCATCTTAAAGTGCATTGTGGGGAAGATTGGACGTAGGAGAAGAGAATCTATACCAGATAAGTGAATTGTGAAGTTTCTTATTGTTTCTCTAACAATCATACTTCAGCATCTCGTGTACCTAACTAAAACATATCAGCCTACATTTACTTTATCCTACGGATACCCTGACAGAGAGAGTCTTCTTTTGCTAGATGGGACTGAGTTACAGCCGTGGCATTTTAATTTATACATGCAGTGGAGATGTTTGCAGTTCTCCTTAGTAAACAAGAGCAGAAATGTTTCAACACTTTAATGCATTGGGGTCAGACTTTGATTTTAATTTTGGGATCTGAATGCTTAGGGCCTACATATTTGTAAAGGCACTCATTGTTGGCTGTATTTTTCATTTCTTCCCATTTTGACTTGGCTAGTGTTTCTAAATACAGTAAAACCTCTTTACAACGACCCCTCATGGTTCCAGAGATTAGGGTTGTTATTAGAGAGGTGGTCGTTACAAGATTTCTGACCCATTTTGACCCCATTTAGAACCCCTATATGTCAAAATAGGCAGTTTTTGCACTAAGTCCACGTCCAGTCATCTTAAACAATAAAAAATCTTACATTTAAAGTTAGCTATAAACTAAATTTAATAACAGGTGTCTTGCAGGGAAAAAGTGATATCGAAAATCGTTAATTTTAAGGTAGTATCGTCATAAAAAATCCAGTAAACAAAGCGCCAAGTGTAACTGTTAGCGAGTTAAATTCTATTTTATCATTGACGGTTTGGTTAAAATGTAGCAAATTTTGTTGAAATAGTAACTTGTACTTGTGGGGCTTTACTTAGGCCTGCTCTACAGTGAAACATAAGCGTAAGAAAGTGAATACGTAACGCACAAACAAAACAAGCACACGGAGTGAAATACATTTTATATTCTACAATGCATGAAAACGCATTCGTAAGCGTATGGACTTGCGACCTAGGAAACGAAAAAGAAGGTATTTTCGTGTAAATTTCCGACATTAGTAAAAATTGGTTTTACTTTTATTTGTAGTTAAGTACGTTATAAATATTATAGCAAGGTTTGTACGTGTCTTCTATGGCAATAGAAATGTTAACAGCTGCATAATTTTAACATAATAATAAACAGTCAATATTTCACAATTTCAATTTTTTTTTTGTATGTTGCATTTTTCAAATTGTACTTAACTAAAAGTGTTCCGTAGTATTATAGTCACAAATATTAATTGTAAATATAGTGCACGAAGGCGTCTTTAATTAACTGTAAAAACTCAATGTTTGTAAACAAAAATTGTGGTGAAAGATGAAATGCTATATTGCTATTGGCTAAACGCAAGTACTGATACTTAAGAGGTCGGAGTTGACCAACTTTCTTGCGTTTCTGGATGCGTATCCATGTCCGCTTGCGTCCCATTGTAGAACACACACTGAGTGTCTTGCATTTGCGTATTCTTGTTACGTATGTGTTTGCATGTCACTGTAAAACGGGCCTTATACACTGTGAAGTCTTAGAAAGTCATGCGCTGTAAAAGCATAAATAAAAGGTTATATGCCGTGTCGCTGCTTGTTTATCAGCTGGCCGTCACGCCGGGGCCCGGGAGGATAGACAAAGATGAGGTGGGAGAGGGAATGATGTGTGCCGGAGATGGCTGTGCACGCATGCACCGATCAATACCACAGCAGCTTTTCTCGTGCATGTTAGCCTGTTGCCCTTGCCATGCACTTACTATCTCTTCCCTCATTTTTAGGATTGTTGAACAAAGTTGACTTCAGGATGCCAAATTCCCGTGTAATCTCAGACTTTGTCTTTTGACTTGAGTTAACTTCCTTGTTTATTTCGTGCTTCTCAGAAGTGACAAGCTGACTTGCTTTCCACTCATTATGAAGAAATTGACGGGTTGTCAGTAATCGTTTACAGAATCAAGCATAATAATCGTAAATAAATCAAAGCCAAAAACAGTGTGAGTCGTCAATAATCGTTCACAAACTCAAATCAAATAAATTATCATATCTAAATTCTGAAAATCGAAGCGTAATGTCATCAATAAACCGTAAAAAACCAAGAGAAATCCAAAAGTTGTGCAAATTAAAGTCGTGAGAACAAAGCAAACAGAAAGCGTAGTGTGGTGGCACGGTTACTCTTTTTCGTATCAGTTGCAATGATACTAGCTCCACGTAGTACGGCGGCAAAATGTGGTGGCACGCAATGAGCCTTTGGAGTGCAAGGCTCCCACAAGTTGCTGCCCACGTGCTCTATTACAATGTCCAGGAAAAAAATGTAAATTGATCAGTCCTAACAGATGCTCCGATCTCAGCGGTGAGCTACTCTTATCTCAGGGTTTTGTGGTATCGAAGGGTGGATGCACGCAGAACGGCAAACACGTGGTTAGATCAACAGCCCATATTTATTACTTTTGTTTTCTTACAAAAAACTCACGCAACCGCACTTACACCAGCACGTACAAACAAACTTCTTGTACATCAACATAAAATTTAACTGAAAGAGAACTGAACTAAAATGAAACCCAACTCAAAAGAAAAATAGCATGTGCTAAACTTAAATCATAACCAATAGTGGGCCCGCCACGCAGTTGATACTGCTGTAAATTCACATCAAAATAATTAAAAGTAGTTAATAATAACAATTTTGTGGAAGTCTTTTCACCGCCTTCCATCGCTGCTCCATGTCTTTCGATCGCGCCCCTCGGCTTACCATGCGCTAACCTCGCACAACGCAGTACATGCCCGGCCTCCTTGACAGTCAAGAATAAAGTGACCAGCCACGGCAACCGCAACGGCATCTCAGGATACCATGGCGGCCTACCTTCCGGTAAAATGGTATATAACATTCTAGCAACATTAAATAACCGGTCTGGATACAAATGAAACAAACTAAAGTTACTAAAAAATCTGCAAAATTCTGCTGAGCATAAAGACTAATTTTACTATTTTACTGCATAATTATTACAATGAAAATTATGTTAAATGAAATCTTGGCATTGCACATTGCCGGCCATACACCTTGCAGTACCCTCTGTGAACCCCTATCAGTGTTGCCCCACGGCTCCATGGTTGGGCTAACCTAACTCATCTACATATCTTTAAAATAAATACCAAAACTTGCCAACTGCAATAACTTTTAAAGGATCAATTTCTCGTAAAATGTCCAAGAGTCCAAAGTTGCTTGAAATTTAATGCTGTTTCAGAAAAGTCCACACAAGGCATATTTACCGTATTTGCCGGCATACAAGACGACAATTTTTACATATTTTTGGCCCTCAAAAATTGCTACTCGTCTTATATGAGGGTGCAAAAATTGTTGGTAGCTAAAAAATAGTTTGAAAGCTAAGCTGTGGAGTTGTATGATGTTTCAAGGAATTGCGTTTTTCGTCACAAATGAAAACGAGTGCCTCGCTTATTTTAATAAAATTTTGGTACAAAATTTTTATGAGCGTCATTCATAATAAAGGACACTTCCTCGCGGCGATCGATGCGAGCGCATGCCGAGATACTTTGTCTCTTTCGCCAGCCTACAACTCTCGGGCGGAGAAAACGAGGATCTAGGTCCGCATGCTTTCATCCTTTGTCTCGCAAGCACAAGACTCTCGGGTGGAAAAAATGAGGATCTAGCTACCGTACAACACATTCACGTGTCTGTCTAGTGCAGCGCACAGGAATGCGATGACCTTGCAAGCAGCTGTTGTTGCCCGGCGTTGCCATGTAGTGCGCGGTGTGGTCTCAGTTCGGCGTTGCCAAGTCGCGCACACCTGCCGGCAAATGGAGATATCGCCGGCTGCCGCCGTGCATTTCCTTGGCTCTTGGGCGCGCGGAGGGCAGTAGTAGCCAATGTTATTCGTTTATGTGTCTACTATGATTTTAATATGCCAATAATAAATGCATTGAAAATATTTTAACTAAATTATTAATGTTTCTGGCAAAGGAAAAAAATATATTTCTGTCTGGAATTTAACAATTAGTAATTTACTTTTTTTCAAGATTTTGTACCTACAAAACCATGACTCATCTTATATGCGGGGTCGTCCTATATGCCTACAAATACGGTATTTTAAATTCACGTGCTGTCCGAAAATACAACTCAGAATAATTCTAACTCCAGGCTTGAGAACACATTATTTAACATTATTAAACTATTAAAATGAGAAAACTTATCACTAGCAATTGCATCCAGATGCGGTTTTCTGTTATTGTACTGTTTCGCCAGGCCCAATAGCAGTTTTACATTTAGAGTGGGTTTGCTTAGTGATTTCTTGTACAGCAAAAATTATAACATTTACATAATTTAACTAAATGACTTTCTCAGGAGATTACTAAGCTTAAGATAACATGGAACTTATTTTGAAACAATTACCACGGATTTACAATTGTAGAAACACTAGGATTATAATCATTTACAGGCAATGGCTTAAAGTAGGGTGGCCGGGCAACACACTGGGGCTTTTGAAAATAATAAAGGCATCATCACTGCCCTACACCTAACTGACGCTAGGCTGACCAGCTCTTGGTTCTGAAGTGTTAGTAACACTGGCTAGCATTATTTATGCAAACAAACAAACCTTAACAGGGACTCTACAAAATTCTAGAAACACAACTGATTTATCGAAAAAGTATACCCCAAGCGCAGGCTGTTTGCTTCACAGTAGCGTATCTAACAGCAAGCGAGAGAACACTGGTACGTGAACAAAGGTGGGCGGGTGCAATGCTTGTCAGGTATTTACGCGAGGGGAAAGGAAGAATGTACCGTTACAGTTGGTGACGGGAGAAATGAGTTGCCGCTTGCCGTGTGGAGTACAGTTCTCGCCACTAGAAACGCAACACGGTGCACTAAACCGTATTTTTGGCCGATTTCTTTGAAGTTTGAAATAAAAATAATTTAAATCACGGTTTTTCAAAAACAGGTTGTTATACACAGGTATTTGTTATAAAATGGGTTATTATAACGAGGTTTTACTGTAAATAGGACAGATACTATTATACTTACAAGCTGATTGGCACATCAGTATAGTGATAAAAATACCATGAGATATTAACCACTAAATAACTGGCTGTACAACCCCTTATTTATGATTGTCTCAAGGAAAGAGCCCATAACTTCACGATTGTTGTTTTCAGCCACGTCAGAACAAGTGTTGGTTAGTGCAACAACGTTGGTTAACCAATGCTCTGTTCAAACTATGGAGCCCTTTTTATGTTTTGAAATGCACACACAGTTGTTTACTTAAGTGTTATCTGTGTTGTGTTCTCATATTTGACCACCCTGATACTTTCCACATTTTCTGGTGGCAGAATTAACAGAATCTCGATAATCATTGTTTTTGAACCAATTACTGAAAGATGCTACTAAATCAGCACTCATGTATAGGCACTATGGGTTCAGTTTTGCCACATTTGACATTTTTTCTTTAATAATTTGTTATTTTAGATGTACATATTTAACTATGGAAAGGGGTTTTTATAAACTAAATTTTATTTAATTAACATTCTGAATTCCACACACAGGAAATTTGACCTTTTGGTACAGCCAGTAATGTTCAAAGCTTCTGTAATGTTACACTTTTTCTGTGTGGTTTAATTACTGAACATAAGTGTGGGAGGTGGAATTTCTTCAACATACAGTAACACCGGGGTGTGGTAGGGTAGGCCTACAGGCAGTTCTTAGTGTTCACATTACAGATATGCAAAGCAAAACACATAAATTTTGGATTTTTAGAATATATAATGAACTGCGAAAAGTACTCGTATCATTCAGAGCAATACCAAAAGAGTTCAGGTTTCTTTGATAATGTTATTACTGAAGTTCACGTCAAACAAAAAAAAAACACATCTAAGTGAAGTATTTTTTCTCAAGATTTATTCAAACATATTATCTGTGTTACATCTGCTACCTAACAACTCCAATAACATGCAATATTTCTTTTCTGTGTGGTGTTTTTTATTTTAAATAACTTCTCAGTGTTCCTATTACACAAATAATTGTAACTGTTCGTTGCACGCACAATAAAATTGCCTGAAATACATTCTGTCTTGATATATGAAACAATAAAATCACTTAAATCTTTGCTGAGGGAGTTGCTCAAAGTGGTTTCAGAGGCTTCAAATTTCATGGAAGGATATTAACTTATAATGGCTGCCATTAGATGTACATATAGTAGAGCCCTAATTTAACGAACTTGGGAATAATGAAAACAGCGATTTGACGAAATAATTTTTAGGAACGTTCAAATAATAACAAAAAAATGTATTAAAGAACTACAATAAGTGACTTTGATAAAATGGAATCTTAATTGTAATGTAAGACTGTAAAAATACTAGCACTGGCCACAGTACATACTTATTTCTGCATAGAAAAGCTTAAACCATCCGTCGAGAAACAAAAAAAAAAAAAAATCATTAAAATTACTTGAAAACTTTGGTTGCCAGAGTGATTTTAATATAAGCACGTGCGGGCATGGTCGAGCGAGTACCTCTGTGTTGCTTAACAAGCGTGTGCCTATATCCTTATCCCAGTGGCTGGCAACTGAACAAGCATCTAGGTTGCCAGCACAGATCAACCACCTAACGGAATGATGAGTAACTCAAATGTTTTTTTTTTCATGCTAGTAGTTTCACCTAGTGCTCCGAGTTGTCACTCTTGGAACTAACGAAAAAAAACCATGCGACACTAGCGCTCCACATGGTGTCTCCTTAAACTAATAAAGTAGGGGGTGGGGGAGGAGACTAGTATATTTTATTTTTAATTTCAAAATTCTGTTGGGACTTTGTTTATTTCAACAGTGGGGTAGGCTATACTTTTAGTTTAAAGTCTATCTTGAGACTATTATTTTTTACGTAAATGATAAGTCTTCTTTCGATACATATCACACACACCTCAGTGGATGATGAACTCGCCAAACATTTAAATATGAATTTAAAATACAACCAGAAAAAAATTGAACAAATAAAAATTATCGCTCAAAAATGTAATGTTTAGAAATATATTGTCAAGTCTGAACGATGAATGACACGCATATTTATGTGGCAACCCAATAGCAATAAATAACTTCACAAATACAGTATCACATGAACTCTGAAACAACACAGTACATTTCGACAACCTAATATCCACATGTATGCTGATAAACACGTAGCAATGAGTTACAATACGTACGTCGTATATTTGCATATATTTACGAGAGGCTGTGCGACGATAGCCACTTTTATATCTGGCAACAAACTAGCAATATATTACGATCATTACAAACATGTCGCATTAACCCCTTAAAAAAAACTACCACAACATTAATGCTTGCTACGAGAAATATACCAAACAAAAACACATTTTTTCACTGCTGAGAATTCACATTTTCGGCCACTTTGAAGCACTTTCTGCAAAGATTTCCACTTCTTTAAATTTCTTTAGAATCCCTTGGAAAATGACTAAATTTAGTTTTCTTCAGGATTTGATGCTTATGTTATTGCTGTACCATCTAAAAAATTGTTTCCTACAAATCACGCATTTACCTACCTAACCACAAACCGCCATTACGAAAACGAATACACCATCACCAACGATCACGGACTCGGAAGTAACAAAAAAAAAAAGGCAGATCACTCATTTCTTCAACACAAAATCAGTGAATTTATAAAAAAAATTATGTAATATTATTTATGCAGACTTTTTACAATGAATTTATTACTGTAAACATAAATAATTTGTTTCTCTGATGCTAAAAAAATGCTTAAATGGAAAGTATTTTTAGTGAGCGGACCAAGAGTTTGTTTTACGAGCGCGGCTGCTGACAAGCTACAATGGCAGCAGCAGCACGTATTTAGCTATTATTTTACCGTTGTTGCTCAAACTATTAATTCAGTTTTCATTGAAACTTCTTTTTTTACAATTTTTCATGGGAATTTCCGGAATTTTGTTGGTGGAGCAGGCGGGAGAGAGACAGAACTATTGACTGCTAGGCGGTGTTAGTCATCACTTCTCACGTGTTGATGGCACGTGTAAGGACGGCCTTACTCACTTTGTGCACGCTTGACGAGCATTAGGTAAATTCACTTTGTTATTGTTTTGAGCCAATAGACTTTTTTAAAATTACAGTACCTTAAATTCTGATGAAACATGCCCGATGATTTAACTTTGGGGGGGGGGGGGTGGAGGGATTAAAAAATATGAAGTCTGATTTAACGAATCATCGATATAGAGTAAACATTTTTGGGACCCGTGGCATTTCGTTAAATCAGAGTTCTACTGTACATGATATTGTGGATAACCCTTATATACTTGTGTAAAGTGCTCACCATGATTGAAAAAAATTTAAGCAACAAAATCATGGAAGTAAGAGACTGCGTAGCGGTGGGAGGGTGGCTACAATGGATGGACCAAGGAGGGAGTAGGGAAGGAAACATGACGAACAAAGAAAAGAGTGAGGCAAGATGACTCACTGGCTAGAGAGTGACGGTGGAGAGGATGGGGTCGCGCTGAGGGACAGTTCACAGTGATCTATAAATTGCCTGCCAAGGTTGCTTGCTGCCTGCTTGCAGCCAGCTCACCACACGTGGTGTGTGTGTGTGCACGCATGCACGCGCGTTCACACTACTGCATCTGCACAACACTCCCTCCCCTCTCTTTATGTGCTGTGTGTCTATCGCTTCCAACGTATACCATTCCTCCCTTCCCCTTTAAGATAATAATGTGCCATGACAGCAGAGCAAGCTTGCCTGCGGCTGGGGGTTGCTACAAGCAGAGGGCTGTGCGGTCCCAACCACAACCCTGCCTTGCCTTGCCTGCCTTCCCCCTCTCAATGGAGGGTGATGGGGGAGAGGACAGTGTCACCTTTTGTCTTCCTTTATTTCCCCATGGAAAGATAGCTGATCATGAGACATCAAAATTAACTCCTATTGTTTCAGCCTGCCACCCATGAACTTTCCTACCACGGCAAACAAAAAAAATTAGGGTTTTAGCAGCGACATTTACAGAAGTTGAGGGGGAAGAAAAATAAAAGGAAGAGGAGTAATGATAGAGGAATCGGGCTGTGAGAACATTCTCTCTCTCTGCCTCCCACTCTTAACACCAGCCAGTTTACGACTATAACTCCACCTTCTCTCCCCCTTCATGTTTCTTCCATTTTTTTTTACACATTTATTTTGTGTATAGTGTACACCCCTGAATATTTATCAGATGGTTTGGAATTAAAGTGTGCACTATACATGAGTAAATGCAGTATGTGGGATGGCCATAATATATCTCAGGAACATCAATTGGATGCCTTCTGATGTCTTCCTGATATCCAATCTACGGAAATTTATATTTAAAAGGAATGTGATTAAGACGTTAATTAGACCTTGATTTAGGTTACAACTATCTCTTGAAGATGCATAAGACATCCATGGTTACCATCTATGTTTCATACATTCACACTTGACATGACATTTGGTGCACTGTTTCCTTTCTCAGTATGGCATATTCCATATGTCTTAGATAACAATCAATGTGTGTATGCTTGCATTGAAATCAGCCATCTGAGTATAGAAGTGAGAAGATGTGGAGTACAAGTAATAAGTGAGGTTTTATAAAGGTAGGAGAGATTACATATGACCACAGACTTGTGACAAACTGCTAAGCTGCAGTGAGATCCTTAAGATGTCCCAGACTCAGTAGCGCCACTGCTATTCCTGTAGGTAGCGCGGGGGTAACGATTCCACTGCTGTGGCGTACCGCTGTGTAGAATATCTTGGCCGGCAGTGTACTGATAATAGTAATGTTGCCGCGACAAGAGGAGAGTGACCCGGCAGCCTGTGGTGATATTGATATGGCTCTGGCGATCCAGTTTCATGAACAGTGTTTGTGGCTGATGCCGACTGTGTCATCTTAAATTACACCTCAACACGACCGTAGGCGTTTACAAAACCTTACTCAATCTTCTTGATAGAGGTGAAATTATTGTAAAATTTTTCGACAACGTGGTGCAAGCACAACTTGTCAGCATTGACGTGCCAGGGAGGGGGGGGAGGAAGGTTGGGGTTCTAACTCACCTCCTCCTTAGTTAAAAAAAAATTGGTTTCTAATTTTATATTAAAAATTATTAATATTTTTACTGGTAGAAAATTCTATTGAGCAGATTCTACCTACTACATTTCTACTTGAGGCACAAACAGGCAATTAAATTATAGTAATTTTTCCGGATAAACATATCGTCGAAAGCAGCAAGGTCCATGGCGGATTTGTAGTTTTGTTGCTGAGGGGCTGCGCCAAAATTGCCGCCCCCCTGATTTTTACACAAAAAAAGCCTACCACTCTCTAACCCAGTTAGACTGACACACCTGAACACCCAGACAAATTTTGGAATAAGTAACTGAAAAAAAAAAAAAAAAGACAATCTTGAACTATTTTCAAACTGGTTACTTGTTTTTCTTGAACATTTGCCGCCCTGGACTTTAGCCCGCTAAGCTCCCCTGTAAATGCAGGCCTGGTAAGGTCATCATAAGAGATGGGTATCCACTTAAATTTTGTAACTCAGGTTGACAAACACAACTTAAATTCTCATTCTTGTCTTGCCACTGACCCGAACCCAGAATGCACCATAAGCCCGCGTGTAACCAAGTGTTAAGTAGAGGTCAGCCAATGAAATATTAAACGTAGTTGAGTAAAGATATAATACAATTCAGTATAGTTCATTAGTTTTCGAATATTGTAGCATTTATAGTAAGGTTTTATTTTAAAACTGCAGAGTAACTTGAGGTAAGACAGTGGTTTTTTTAAAACATATACAGTATAAATTTTATATTTGTTTTTGTTTTCACAAAACGTAGCATTTCCCTGTAACAAAAACTAAATTTCACTATCGTGAATATTTTTTCCTGCATGAAAAAAAGTACACAAGTGGTGAGTGATTGCTGATATTGTAAACGTCTATTGTGCTGCCACAGTACAGGAAGGAGGCAGCGACAACGTCGGGTCGAACACAGGAGATAATAATACCTGTGTGGCAATAGTGCCTGGAGATGCGATCTATTATTAGCAGTAGTTGTTACTATAGGGATATAACAGTTTTGAAATACATATTTTTATTTAAATAGAGAAAGGTAATTTATCCGGATAACCCCCCTTATTTTCAGGCTACGTGTCTGCAATTTCGCTTCTACTCCATATTCATTGGCTTTTAGTACCTTAGAAGTGCTGTCCTATATTATCAAATCACTTATACTTGCTTGTAGTTATGATTTTTGTGTATTTTCACAAGAAACATTCATTCCGTATGTCCGACTGTCATCAGGCAAGTCGTGAGTTTAGCTTCGAAATGTTAATTTTAGAGAGTATTCTTCTGCAACGTTTATTTAATTCATTCAGAAGGTAAAGTAAATGGACTTTACGTCTTGTCGACAGCGAGGTCGTTAGAGACAATGACACAACTTTATACAATTGCAGGAGCTAGGAGAGTAATCGTCAAAGTCTTCTGTAAAGAAATCCATCCCGGAACATTAGCCTGTAGCTATTTTGGGAAACCATGGAAAACGTAAATCAGGATGGCTGAAGCGGGGGATCGAACCTGGGTCCTTCCCGAATTCAACGTTTCCCAGTCATTTGTTTAGAAAACAAAGTCATTTAGTTCCAGTGTTAGCACCTCAATACAGTTATTATATCCTACATTTACGAATGAATATGACTAGTGATTTCGTAGTCAATGCTACTGTAGGCCTACTGTTACCATTGAGTCACAATTTTATTGACACAAGATCTAGAGGGGAAATGTATTTTGTTGGTTTTAAGTAAATATTTTATTCAGATTTGGCAAAATTATGAAATGTTCTATATAATCTTCGGCATCTGAAACAATGTCAGTGAAGACATTACATATCACTATTCACTATATAAAAATACTTCAATTTTTAAATATGTTTACAGTATTTACAGAATTTTCACTTTTCCAGTGCTTGGTTGGTCACTTTTAATAGTAGTTAAATACACTCGTGTAAATGAAGCAGAAGGGAACACAAACACTTTAAACAATAGAGGCTATATCAGACAACAGCTCGAAATTTGTTTACGAAACAGATTAGCCATACAAGAAAACTGCAAATAAATATGTGACAAATATGACATTAAAATGAAAATTACTTTTGTGAAAATATAATTTCAATAATTCGAGAGGCGACTTCAATATGTGCCCTATGTAAAAAAAGAAGAATTTAATGAGCAGAAAAAAAATGTACTCGTTATTGTTAAGCAAAATAAAACATAAAGGTATAGCTGTATTCCATCTTGTTGATTATTTCTTTCCTTTTCCATAGACAAAGACTGTTTCACCTAGTCTCAAGTCACAGCAAACCATAGAGGTAATATATAGTAGAGGGAACATGACGTCACAAATGTGTGTCCAACACCGTCTCGAGAGTTTGGTGCTGTTCATTTATGTTTTCTTGGCGTAAATATGCAATCGTGATATTTGAAACTCATGGCGTACCTTCCAGAATTTATATTTAGTCATGTGGTGTCACCAAGATCTCAGTTCAAAACCTTATAGTAAGTATGTAGCTAATATTTACTTTTTACTAAAAACAGCTGTGTTAAGGAAAACAGTAACATGGCAACTGGCAAACATTGTTTGCATTTGTCGTTCTGAAATGTCTGCGCAATTATACTATGCGATAATATGGAAGTATGCTCTCCTTAGTTCATATATTCATAAGGGACCAAAATAACCCAATATAGTTGTGATTACTAAGCAATTTTAATCTTGGCTCTAAATGTTATTTCAAATCTCCTGCGCATATTTCACTAAAGTCACGTGACACATGTTGAACACTCAAATTCGTAGGCAGCTGTATAGAGGATACTCCCTCTACCCTATATTTACTCTAAGCAGCAAACGAAACATAAACAAAACACTAAATGTGTATGTACACAGTCATAGAGGTCATTAACAGTTATCAAGACAAAGTGTATATCGGTTTTGAATGTTTCTTTTATTACGTTTAGGACTGATACTATGCTCACAGCATGCACCTCCTAGAAAAGATCTTTTCTACGTAGCAAAACTTAACTATCAAATACCACACAGCTAACAAAGTGGAATTAAATACAATGTAATAATTGTTCAGCAACATAATTTTAGATTGATAGTATTTCTTTGCGTACTTATGTAGACACATTTCCTGGGAAAAAAAAAGTTTTATACTACTCAAACGCAATCATTTATGGCCGAAAGATTTGCGAATTTATTTACTTTATGTTATACTTTTAACGCATCCTGATTCTGAAGTAATCAATGTGAGCTTTTATAAATCATGGATCTGAAATACAGTAAACCCACGATCTAACGACATCGCACAGTGCCAGGAAATTGTGTCGTTAGATCGCCGATGTCGTTAGTCCCGAGTTAACTAAATTTGATCCCCCCCCAATAAAAAAATTGAAGTGTTTATTTTTTCTCTAAAATTTATGTAGAACAATTACTGACCTAAAAAAAGTTTTCATTGAAATTATATTTTAGTACGATGAAATGGTGTCTTCCAAATAAAATGGTAGGGTACCCCACAATCTCCCACTGTGGCATTCGTGGCAGAGCAGCGCGCTCGTTCTGGTTGTGTAGGATGGGGGAGGGGAGTGGCCGGGCTGCTGGCCTTGGCTTGCCTCCGGGCAGCTTGTGCGCACGTGATTCATCCTGCTTGTCTTGCGCGAAGCACATTCAGACCACAACGGAACTCGTATTATTTACGTGAATGTATACGGCAACGATTTTTAAACCTTTCAGTACAGTCATTGAGTTTTTTTTTTTTTTTTTTTTGTTATTGCATAAGAACTGTTACAGCCTGTCGCCATTATAAGCATTTACGTGATACTATAAGAAGTGTGTATTAAAGAACAAACATTTTAAAAAAAGTCTGTATTTTAAAAAACTCGGAACGCCTATTAAGAACGCGAATTTAGCCACTCAAAAAGGAAAAAACGGAATTTTCAAGGTGCTGTCACGTATAAAATAACGACTCGTCGCTAAAAGTTGTAGGCCTATTGGAAAAATTATGAAACTATGCACAACGCACCAGTTTAATGATCTGTACTGCGAATAGAGATGAAATGGCTCTTGGCATGATGGCTGCAGTCACTCTCATTGCTCCACTGTCGAGCGAGCATAAAACAAAAACTTATCAGCCCACATGGCACACACGGCGACGGGACTGTTGTGCAAGGTAAATAAAGTATATTAGGTAGGCCACTTCGGCCCTCTGTTCTGTCATTGGCTGCCCGCGTGTGACGTACCTAGGAGGAGACCGAGACGTTCGCCGCAAATAAAATGCTCGCGGGCTGAAAGTACTTTAATACTTAATGCGCCAGAAATCGAAAACTATTCAATCTATTGACTTCAAAATTTTTACAGAACATCTATGAACTATCCTGCCAATGATGCCGTATGTTAAATTTATGTGTGTCCATTAGCTAATTTTTAAAAAATTTTCAACAGTGCCCTGTTTGCTACCGAGGGAAAGAAAATGCAGGGCAAAATATAGTAAGCGAGGAATTTTTTTGTTTTTGGAGATAGATAGGGGGTATCAGTGGACGAAATAAAGAGGAATCTCTATGTTAAATTTTGATACCCTTTTTCAAGAATTTTGTGAGTGGGTTTTCGTTTTGTGTCAGGTAGAAGTTGGATAATATTTCACCTATGCGCGGGATACATGGGCGAGCCGACCACAACATACTTCTCTCTCGGTTTATCTGCACAGAATTTACTATGTTAATTTTAATTGTATATTATGTATTTGTTATTATGTACACAAATTTATTATTTCAATGCAAATATCCCCCGAAAGAAACCATTGGCTCAAATACTTACATAAAAAAAATTACAGTTCCCAACAAAACAATTACAGTGATTTAAATGTGTACACTAGTGATGTTTTTAAAAATGTGTCTGTGTTTTACTTTACTTTTCTAAATCCTTGCACTGTTTGCCAATAACATTGTTGCAAAAAATTATGTTATTTACTATGTTATGACGTGCATGAATAGCTCTTTGTGTTAATAGTATTGCTAGTATAATTTCATATCAACGTATACAGTATTGACCCATATATCATACAACTGCAAAATGTTCAAGAAAATAATGCATATAAAAATAAGAAAATGTAAATAATACCTTCAACACTCTTGACAATAAATTCATAACATGTTTAGATAATACGCTATTTTTGCTGATAAAATGTGACCTCCATACTGTTGAAATAAAATGGTATGAAAATGTTATTGAAAGTATTTGAGGTAGTCGTAACAGTTCACTTCTCAAAACTCGTTGGTAATCATCTTGGCGGAAATTTACCGAACAAACTCTAGAATTATCTTGATTAAACGTGTCTCTTCGCTTACAGCACGGTGCATAAAGTCGCCTCAAATCCTATTTTTTTTCTAATCTGTTGGATAAAATGTCTGAAGTCTTTGACCCCCAATTAGTACATTATGCCATAGCATAGTTAACTTATAGTTAAACGTTTTGCTGATTTTTAATACATCTAGTCTCGTAATGAGTAAGGACACAAGACTGTGATCCGCAAGTTCATTGCATTCAGCACTACAGCCATCTCAACATTACGTGGCTGGAAAACTTCTCTGTTACATCAGCAGCAGGGCGCAACACGTGACGGGAATATACAAAAAGAGTGTTGATAACATTATTTTCTCCATCATTTTTGTAATGATAGGGGATAATGTTGGTAATAATATTAATATTATGGTCAAACAGGGACATTTGAATAGAACATAACATAGTAATGAACACATTTTTTTTTGCATTACTTCTATTTTGTTATTTTATATTTTCAACTGTGCTTGAAACATGTCTTTCATAATATGAGTAGCAAATTTGTTGCAACATTGTTAGAAATATTGTAACGTAGTGTACAATTTGTTGGTATCTGTGCTATCAACATTTTGCCATTAACATTGTTGCTTGTATATAAATAGGATTTAGAAAAGTAAAGTAAAAGAAAACAGACAATTTTTGAAGGAAAAAAAAAGTCACTGGTGAATACATTTAAATCACTGTAATTGTTTGGTTGGAACTGTATTTTTTATGTAAGTATTTGGGCCAATGGCTTCTTTGCGGTGGGAGGGGGGGGGGTATTTGAATTGAAATACCTTTTGCGTACATAATAACAAATACATAATATATGATTTAAATTAACATAGTAAATGCTGTGCAGATAAACCGAGAGAGAAGTATGTTGTGGTCGGTTCGCCTATATATCCCGCGTACAGGTGAAATATTCTCCAACTTCTACCTGGCACAAAACGAAAACCCATTCACGTAATTCTTTAAAAAGGTATCAAAATTTAATATAAAGTTTTCTCTTTAATTCGTTAGCTGATACCCCCATCTATCTCGAAAAACAAAAAAGTTCTATGCTTACTATATTTTGCCCTGCATTTTCTTCTCCTCGGTAGCGAACAGGACACTGTTGAATATTATTTTAAAAATTAACTAATGGGCATATAGAAATTTAACATACAGTATCATTGGCAGGATAGTTCATAGATATACTGTAAAAATTTCGAAGGCAATAGACTGAACAGTTTTCTATTTCTGATGTGTTTAGTGTAACAGATTTTTAGGCGCGTGAGCTTGTACAAACACACTGTGGTGTGACTCCTCCATGTGATGTCAGCAGCAGGGAGTGAAACAAGCGAAGGAAAGCGCGGGAGACGGGAATACACCCTCCTGACTGTTGTGTTTGCGTCGTAGGCCGTTTTTACTCCGCAGTGAGTGATCAATATTACTGCGGAAGTTGTCAAGGTCAAGCCGAGCTCCAGCTTGAGAAAAAAAGATAAGATAACGCTGGATTGTTTTTAAGGCAGTGTTAGTAATCACATCTCACATATGTCGGTGTTGCGTGGGCGGCCTACGCACACGGCGAGCGCTACAACTATATATCAGCCGAAGTTTCTAGCATTTTTAAAGTTTTTTTTTTTTTTGTTTCACAGCTACATATTCTTAATTTATGATAACTGCATTATGTTATTGTTTAATGTACGCATAATTATTTTTAATTAACGTTTTACTGCGATCTATTTCACTTTGCTTAGCTTTCATACATTTTTGAAATATAAATTTTTCCACGGTTCCTGGAAATTATGTCGTTAGATCGCTGATGTCGTTAGATCTGATGTCATTAGATCGGGGGTTTACTGTAAATAGGAACACACAGTCTCTCGCCCACCAGAAATTGATTCATAAAACATGTCGGCCACTGATAGCAATTTCGTTTAACATGCTAATAATATCAGTGAACTGTAATCACAGGCAAAATTTTCTTGCTTAATAAAAATATAACAGGTTTTCATTGACACTTCATGTATAAAAAATACAAGGTAATAACATTTTAAGCTAGCAGCTTCCTCTTTTTATTGCAAATTAATTTTTTCTCTCACTTGGAATATGTGAGCATGCTCCCTCGCAGAGAGTTTTCTAGGAATCCTTCCATAGATTATTTCTGGAAGCATACATTCCAGATAAAACTGACAGAGCAGCGGCAACAACTTTCATTTCCAAAAATTCTCATATTTTTCTATGTGCTCTACAAAAAAGGGTTTATTGCGTAATAATGCCATGTGTAACAAAAGTTGTTGCAATTGTCTAGGACCTATCGATTTCATTCAAATCACAATTGGAAATTTTGCCCAGTAGTACGAAGTCTAGACTGCGTACATGTGAGCTCTCAGCACACATAAGATGATGGACCTTCACTGTAAACATGTGCCATATGTTAATGAGCGCGCAATATTATCGCTGCATCACAGTAACTTCATGTGTGTTTTGAACGTGAAAGGCCGGTACTGGATCGTCAATATGATAAAGAAATTTTCAGAGTTTTGTTATTTTTCGTTATTTAACTTCCGATATTTTGTAAAATTACAAGTTTAAATTATGCTTGTAAAGGGAAATTCATTGTGCTGATGTAAAAATTTAGATTTGTAGGTGCAAAAAGGTGCTATTTCAGGAGATTCCAAACCAAGTTTTACAAAAGCAGTTTCTTCCGTATTATTAAATATAGGCACAAAGCAATCCCTACAATTTCGACTAATTTTTTTCCACCTGTCAGAGTTTGTTGGACAAATTTAGATAGGCCTTCTGCCTGTATATCTTCAACAGATGTAGGAACAACAAGAAAAAGTTAATTTACAATTATTTGTGTTATTTGTATATACATTTTACGTTAGATTTTTCCCTCCTTTTGACCTTAATGAGTGAGCGAGAGATTTTGGTCAGCACTTAACATATAGATCTTCAGCGCTGGTGAGTGGAGAAACGTCGGAATGGAAGAGCTGCGAGACAAGAGATTCCCGAGAAAAGTTTACCTGTATGAATGTACATGTCACAGTTTATACCAAGTTCAAATATGTCCATACTTTTTCAATATAGATGACTAAGTTATGATTGCCTGCCAGTGTCAATAATTGCAAAAATTAAGTTGGGCCCTCATTACAAACTTTGAATGAAGTTATATATATGTTAGCTTATGAACGTTTACAAAATGTACATAAGATTCTCAACAGCAATACCGTTTGACAGCGCTTTTGGAACAAAAGCTGAAGAACTTATGAGTAGAGGTACGTCAATTTCGCAGATTCATCTGGCAGCAGCCGAGATTTGTCAGTCCCATACACCCACTGGCCGCAATCGATTGTCTATTGGCTTATAACAGTACAAGCAAATAGCGAGCGATAGCACTTCACATTATTTCCTTATTTACTACTGGCTTGCAGTAGTCAAACACGTTTCGTAACAGCCGCCAGCAAGAAACAGACATGACAGTGAATTGTAGATACTTGGCGTTCAACCTGACCTGGAATGTATATGCGAAATTTACGTACCTCTACTTAAGAGTTACTAAAACAGACAATGCAGTTAAACAAATCGGAAACAGAAGATGCCCCATTACTTGTTTAATTTATTACCATTAGTTTATTACTGACATGACGCGCTTTAAAAATTAATGAAGCCGTAGTGGTCCAGCGGCTAGAGTGTTAATATCTTATCAGTATCATTCCGGTTAGATACCTGAATAACTATGTCATATTTTCACATGTGGGAATTATGCTTGGACGATGCATTCAATTGACGAGTTTTCACATTGATACTCTGTTTCTCTGTTTCTCCCGCCCTTCGTTCCAGGTGATACTCCATAATAAACTTGGTATCACATTTCATCGACTCTAGAGCTGTTCATGTGTATCACCTCTAATTGGACGGTTTAACATTGTTTCTTTTAATCACGTGAATATTATGGAATTCATGCATTGACTGATTATTATACCGTGACCACGTTGGTGTTTTCGTGTGATTGCTTAATACTCTATGGAAAGTTTTTTAATTTTTTATATTTAGTAGGTAGTAATGTCTCATTGTATTTTTCATTATTATTTTTAAGAAAATATAAAATTACAAAATATGTATAAACTAAGTCAGTTTGTTATTATCATGAAACTGGGCATAGGTTTGGTGTTATATACTGTAGCTCTTTATGTTTATTAGTAGAATTAATGTGAAAGTAGCTGATTCTGTCCAATGTTCAGTTGGTACCAAGGCCACAGATAACTACAGATAATGTTTTGTTGACTCGGTTGACTCGGTTTCTTTATTTTTATGGTCATATTTATTATCCTTTGTTTATACTACCAACAGCAAAAAGCGGCTTACAGTAGTAATCTGTTTCTGCTCGCAGTCTCGACCATATATCAGGTATTTGGATGTGACTCAAAAAGAGCAAAATAGAAGAATTTATTTCCTCGATTATTGTACGATTCATCTTGGGACCACAGTGGTGAAGTGGTCATATGGCTCGCTTCCCTCCATGATGGTCCATACTTAATTCCAAGCCAGATAACTCAGGAATTTCAGTAATGGGAATTGTGCTGAACGATATAGTTGGAAGGTAGGATTTCTCGGAGAGCTCCCATTTCCCATGCCTTACATTCAGGCGCTGAATTCACATCATTAATCATCATTGGCTCTTAATTAAATTGCTTACGAGCTGCCAAAATCTCTTTGTTTTTCGCCACGGTGGTCCAAATCCAAGTTCGATTCCAAACGAGTGAACCCCGATTTTTTGTATGTGGGAACCATGTCGAGCGATGACACTGGTCTGCGGATTTTCTCGAAGATCTCTAATTTCTCGTTTTCTTACATTCCGGTACTGTTCTAAAGTCACATAATTCATTCTCATCGGTTCTAAAAGATTACCTGTCATGCTACCAACGTTTTCTCTATCTACTACGTAAATGTCTTACCAGATTAAAAATCAAGTATAATATTTGGCGTGCAACTGACAAAGTTTTGAATGGCGAAACTCAAAAGAGTAATCATTAATGTCACTGAATAAAATAATTACATTCTGTGAGACAGTTCGATAAGTAGACCTACAATTTCGTAGCACACATCATTTCAATAAACTGTCATATTTCAACCATTTAGCAGCACTAACTCAACCCATCTACTTCCTCACAGACTTCCTCTTTGCAGATACAGAAGGGTGTTTGTTAGACTTATTTTTCTTCGCGTTGTTTGCCAGAAACTTTGCACGGACCGAGTGGGTGCAGGGCATGCGTATTGAGTGCTTGCAGTATATGTGGCAACCCTGTGCAGGCTGACTCCTCTCCGTCCGACTCCACATGAGTGTCTGCCACACGGCTTCCCAGTCACGCCAGCCGCAATGATCTCGAAATTTTTTTCTTTCACTCAGTGTTAAAGCTACGTATATACCCTCGTGGGCTTTTCTGATGCATTTGTCTTGATAAAACGAGCAATTGAAACTAATATTACGTACATCTAATAGCCTGTTAGTTATGAGGTTCTTATAACTTTAAAAAATAGAGAAAAAAATAGTTTGCCTTCAAAAAACTAAATTTTACTTCTGTAACCGGATTCGTGTTGTAAATATCTCAAATTTACCGTTTATTTCATATTTATATCTTACTTAGGTTGTGTTTTCTACAAATTCACTTTCACCCTATCTTTAATGCTAGCGTCTGGGACAGCCTTAAGCAAACTTAGGTTTTTTTCCTCATAATTTTTGTTTAATGGCATGATGAGTCATAATTTGCAGATCGAGGGGCCATGCAAATAATGAATACTGACTGACTTTCTTTATTTGTACATTCTCGTAGACACAATATTCTAACTTTAGCCTACTGGTGGCATACAAAAATTATATAAAAAAAAATTTCCATGCTAGGAAAGTGTATAGTAGTTACAAAGTTATCTCTTCAAAAGAAACACTATCCCATATAAATAAAAATAATATTTTACTTGCAAGTACCTTAATAAATAAATCCATCACAAGTGGATGTAAAACCAGTGTTGGAAGTTGAATGGTGTATGTTCTGGTTGTTTCAGGCTTTGGCAGAAACAGCTCCACGGCTGGTTGGACAGCTTAGGATACCAGCCAGTCTGGCAGGACAGAGCGCACCTGCTGTGGTTCCCCTGCATCTAGATACATGTGGCTTCCAGCAGCTGCACCAAACTCTCTGCTACTAAGATACATTCACTGCTACTTTGCCTTCTTGCTTGTGCAGCTCAGCATGCTCTATTGACTTACAGTGTATTTATTATTACTGGTGTATAGTGTTGAAACTGTTTTCTATCATTCTGGCACAGTGCAATAAGTGTACATAAATGAAGGAGCAATGGCTTGCAGACTTTAACTTTCGTAACAGCTGTTTGCTTTGAATCATGTGAAATTTCATTGTTATTAGTTTTCGTACCTTGAGTGAAATGTTTGTGATTTTTTTTTTAAATCTACCTATTTATTAATTTATTTAAAACTATTAATTTTGATACTACTGTATTTACAATTTTTGTAGGCCAGAAACTGTCTATTGGTACAATATTGCTGTCAGTTGATACTGATTTATAATTTGTAGTTAAAAGTAATAACTGAAGAATTCATTGTATTCAGGGGTGTGCAAACTATTCAGTTATAATATTGGAACATTTTCTTAAAAGATTGTAACACTGGGCATTAGCAACACTTACGCTGCTGCGTGCAGCATGCAGATACAAGGTGTGTTGTCTGTACACTTACAGAAACTTGTGGACATCAATTTTAGCACATGCAAGACAGTGCAGACAGTACATAGAATATTTTGATGGAGATGTTTAGGATTTTATAAAGTTAATTTATAACAATTTATCAATTGCTAGACTCCTGTTTAGAGACTTAGATGGTAGCTTGTTAAATGCAATTTTTTTTATTTTTTCAGCAAAATTATATCTTTCCACAACTCATTAATATATTCAGAATTCCCTAATAGCGAGCATAGTAATAACAAGAACTCTGTTATAACGAGTTGTTTTTCAGGAACAACAACAACAACAACAACAACAACAACAACAACAAAAAAAAAAAAAAAAAATTGTGGTTTTGTGAGTAGAAACACATATGATAAGATTGTGTGAGGAAGGCTTACTGTGAGTTTCATGATAGTATATAAAGCAGGCTTTTATCTGCCTACCATGGCTCTGCCACCACTAGTTTTCTCTCCCTTCACCCTATAGAATCTTCTGCTGCTGTCATGTGACACATTCATCTGACTTTATACCACATTTTTGTGCTATGATCATTGACCTGTTCAGTTTTTTTTGGACTTTGACTTGTTTCTGACGTGGTTTTGCAACTAGTTTAGAGTGCGCTGTCTTCTGAATAGTAAATAGATACCTATTAAGTCAGTATTTACCATCCACTTGTTTTCATTAATCTTAACTTGGAGCCTTACCTAGTTAATTGTAACTCTGTCCATATATAATCACCTCTGATAAAGAAGTGACATAAAGTAACGTACATATGAATGTTGTACAAATTAAATTCTGCCCCAAAAGTAGAAATAACTTCTCGGGCCTGTTTACTCATTCTTTTTTCCAACTTTTGATGTAGTTTTTTTCCTGATTTTGGTGAAAAAAAAATGTAAACTTTCGAAAGATGATCTGTTATTATTTCATTTGGCGAATGTGAAATGCTGTAACCCAGCGATAGAGTAATTTTTCACGAGGCAAGATTATGTCAGCAGAGTAATCAATGATATGTCAATACTGCATCAACAAAGTAATCAGTTGCATAATGTAACTAACATGGTCTGATTTTCAGCTCATGATGCAATTGATAATTGTATCAGTACTTTGAATCGTATGGAGAATAAGCCAACGTGCTTAAATTAACTTACATTTAATTTATATACTAAAAGTTTTATTTTGAGTTAAAAATAGGTAAAACACAATTTTAATGAAACTTTTTTTTACATCAAAGTGTGTCCATTTGGTAACAGGACACTACTATAGGAAGGTTTGAACCAGGAATCGTGACATCTCGCTATAACGGGATTCTGACTGTATGCTGATCACCGACACTCATAGTGCTCCATAGACTTTGTGGCCTGCTCACACGAACACAGCCTATCTAGGTACACACACCTAATATGTACTGTATTAATTACATATACAGAGTTAATGTCTGATGGCCATAGAAAATATTTTATTATTATTGAGAATACACTTCAGAAGTGGTTACTGAGACATGAAGTAGTTAATTTATTTAGGTATGAAATAGGGTTCTGTCAGGGGTGCAAAACAGGGGGAGGCAAGGGTATATTCCACCCTTCCTCCCCCCTTTACTATTAATACTTGAAGCAAGGTCAAATGGTAAATCTGTCTATCTGTCTACATAACAATAATTTTACATGTTGTTTATTTTAGTGACATAAAATGTATTTGTTATTTTATGAAAGAAAAACTATTGTCTAAGATGGTGATCATGGTGCCTCCTTTAAATATGAAAATTAGAATTAGTTATTACATTTTAACCCAGGAATTAAAGTTGTTGCCCCCCTGGGTACAGTCATTGACGGTTGGTCAGTATTTGGTAGCGAAGTGGTGATATAAGACACACAATAAAATAGCAAGCTGTTTGCTATAATTTAAGGCGGCCGCCTATCCTATGCTTCAAATGCTTTGCAGTATGTTCGTAAACAGGTTTTTTCTACGAAAATATTTCATGTCTGCCCATTGTGCCAACGTACGAAAAGAAAACAAACTTCAGACAAGATCGGAACCTCATCGTTAAAACGCCATGTTCATTAAAAACAATGTTTCTAAGCCCTCCAACATAGCTAAAAACAGCCCTTTCTGACTTTCATAGTTCAAAATGTATTAACCAGGTGTATGTGAAACTCAGATTGCGACCTGCACTGAACATAGTTGGAGACTTTCACTGCTTATTGTCCCATAATAAAAACAGTTTGGCGGGAACCTTGCACGCTAGTTCAGCTCTTGGCTCGTTGAGACAACGCAGCATTCGATGCACGCTTCAAGGTAGACTGTACAGCTCTGTCGCTTTTGAGCCTCTCACATGAGGGTAGGCGGCGCCCTTAATATCACATCGCTGGTGTCCATTAATGAAAATAACGGTATTCAATTAACCTTATCACCACTAAGGTCATGGACCATGAATCAGTTCACAATTTGAGAAGTTAAGTTACTTAACTTACAAAATCATTTACATTCTTTACTATAAGACATACACATCATTTTAAATGCAAAATAAATAAATAAATTGAAAAGTAATCATGGTATGAAAGTATTTTTCAATTACACTTTATATAAGACATCATAAACATTTATTTCAACACATTCTTGACTAAAGATAAAAATTATTTTAAATAAGAAACCTAGAATAGAATTATTGTGTTTCGGATACGTAGATATGTGAACAATAGTAAATTAGGTTATTCTCATCAATTTCAGCGTTCAAAGTTTTTATATCACAGAAATTATTTTTTATACTTTTTGTTCAAATTGTCATGCAAAAATGTTAACTCTTGCAAATGTTGAGCTGTTAGTGATTGACGGTCAGTGGTCACAACATTTCCAGTGGAAGAAAAGTCTCTCTCACTTGCAATGCTTGTAGCAGGAATGCATAAGTATTTCAAAGACACTTTAGACAGTTCAGGAAATTTTCATTAGGTAAGGATTTTTGTCTCTGGGTATTCTTAGTTCTTTGAGATAGCGGTCCACCTCATCAACGTTTTCTAATGGTTCGTTTGGAATTTCATCAAATGGTAACCATAAACCCGTACTTTGTTTTATTTCCTTATCAATAGGGACAAAATTTTATGGTGTTATTTTTTGGTAAAATTCGTTTTTAAAATCAGACATTTCTGTGTTATTATTTTTGTGCTGCATGTATGTTCCAAAAAACATTAAATTAAATACGCTATGCTTATCTTTGCTGCAATAAATATAATGTAAATATTAAGCATATTCAAAAGGTATAAAACATTTAGCATTTCAAAAAACCGTGGTTTAATGAAATGTAATTGAAAAAAGTATAAAGTTACCTTGGAGTCTTCTGGGACTGAAAAATTCAAAACCGATGACAACTGTTAGTCTTCCAACTACGCACACCAACTGAAGCTATTTCATCAAAATTTTACACTAAAATCAAGTTATATAAACCATAACCCCAAATCAGTGAACTCCTAAGCATCCTAAGAAAACTATAAAGAATACCTATTCAAGTCAATCAATAATTTTAAATGCACTAAAATGCTATCGTTGGATATTTGGTTTACTGTCTGATGGAATAAAAAAACTAGGTGTATGTGCCTATCAATGCCAGAAAAGAAACTACACCATACAGCAATTGCCACTGAAGTTTTGTTCTATCCATGCGCAAAAATGGTGGGGGGGGGGGAGACACCCAGTATGTATATGCCATTTTTGCACGACGCAGTGTCACTGCGTGTAATAATTTCTACTGACGCTTCGCTTCCTGAAGGAGTAGGGAGTGTGATGGTTGTGTTGTCATGTTTGGGCGGGGAGACAGTTATTTTTAGAATGTCCAACTCGGGTGCACATGTTTTTCCGTGAATGCAGGTGGCACTCTAATCGCAACAATTAGTCTTCATCTTGGTTTGCTTGTGTACACGTATGGTTGTTACGGTACGGTGATAAAGTTCCGCGTGTACCAGAGATATGGGTAAAACAAAGTGTTTTTCATGTAATGCAGAATTCAAACGAAAAGTGGTGAAACATGCAAAGGAAACTAATAATATAGAAGCAGCCCGAAAGATTTGTGTCAACGAAAGTAACGCGCGCCTTTGGCGGAAAATCATAGAAAAACTTATGGTTGCAGAATCGTCCCACAAAGCTTATAGGGGATGTAAGCATGGGAAGGATCCTGAACAGGAAGATGAGTCGACATTGTGCGAGAGAGGGAGTTGGTCGAAACCAATGCCAGTTGGCTAGCTGGTACAAGGGACGGAGGGAAGCCACGCCTCTTCTACCTCCTCCCTCCCCCTGACTAGAGCAGTCTAGGCCTGGGAGCTTGCGAGGCTATCTCTGGCGGGCACTAGCTAGCCGACTACCGCCCACACACAACCGGTTCACATTGTACGTACGCAACGACCCAGTGTCACTGTAGAGTAAGTGTGCTGACGCAACTCATTTTTTACGCTTCATTTGTTAGTGGCGAGTACTTCTTGTATGTGACGTGACCGTCTTTGGCTGTGTTTATTTACATCTTCTGTTCAAATTTACTTTGGGAAAAATGTGAAAATTTGCTACCTATAATTTTTGTATTAGTACTGTTAAATACTTCATTGTTGCAGTACTCTGTGGAGACAATGCCGCCAAAAATATCTATTAGCGAACGGGCGTAACAGTTTTCCAGTAATGGGATGGTGAAATCTGGGGATGTTTTACTTCGCAGTTTTTGCAACAATGCGATGCCGGTGACGTGAGACATTCTTCAAGCAAAGGCCTGTGAAATCATTGTGAAAAAGGAATCTCGTTGGTCCTGGCGTCAGCTAAGCAGACGAGGGAGGGTGGGTGGATGGGTGGCTAGTGTAGAGTAGGTCTGGCAACTGCAGCTTGTACGAGTTGCCACTGACAGTCACAGTGTGTGCTTTCCAACAGTCCCCCTTCTCGCTCTTGACTCGCTTCCCATCCTCTTGTTACTACTACTGATCTGCATCATTCCCTCCCTCCACCACTTTTCGCCTACCCTTCCCCAATCATTTGCCCACATGCTCCTTTGTAGAATTCTTCAGCTTTCCCGCCGGCTGCCTCTTCCCACACTGCCCGAGCCTCGGCATACAGCATTCACCGTATCACATTATAAGGTCATGCAGTGCAATTTTATTTTACAATTTGAGGAGTTCAAATTTGTCCTTCACACTCTATATGATCTCATTATATGCAGAAAAATACGGTAAATTACAGAAAATAACCGAAATTTAGGATGCCGAGACAAAGTTCGCTTCGCTTATTCAACTTGAAATCATTTTATTTCACATTTTGACACCAATCTCGGTGTTATTTCATTTTATCACGATTCACCATATAATAGTGTCCCTACTTATCAATTATATCAGTTTTGGTTCATTTGGGCTTTGAATTTCTTTTGAAAGTGTAATTGAAGCAAGAGCAGTGTTGGTTAGTGCACTTTTAAATCCAGGATCACACAGCATTGCTAGACAATACACTTCATCTGAACCTAGATTTTAGTGACTTATCTAGACTGTGAGCGAATGTAACAGCATCTTTCTTAGCTGCAATATAGTTTACTAAATGTCTTCTTAAGCAGTGAAGAATGGGAATTACCGTATTTACCCCCAATGTAAGACAACCCTGAATTTAAGACGACCCCTACAAAACATTTGTTTAAATGGGAAAAAAAAATTTGACCAGAATTTAAGATTACCCTCTGAGGGAAAAATAGTTAGGTACTTACAGGTATTAAATGTGGCATGGATGTAACTCTCTTGATGAAGTGAATATGAGGATCGTCAGATTTATTCACACCACACTATCAGTAAAAATCAATGAGTCCTATTTATTTACCAAACAATAAAATTCAAAATCAACTAGGAAAAACTATATTTACCAGAATGTAAGATATTTCTGAATTTAAGACAACCCCTACATTCTGAGTTTGGTTTACAAGAAATAATATTTCCTATAAAATAGAAAGGCATAGATTTTGTTGGGTAATTAGGTAAAACATGTTATATTTTAGATACTTCTCTAGTTAAATAATCTTGAACACACACACATAAAGGACTTGAATGAGCTTTCAATCACACTGGCAATGTTTCAGATAAAAGCCTTAGTTTTCCACATTTAAGAAATGCAAATTGGAATGTGGAAATGTTTTTTATTAAAATTAATTGCTGAGCAATAAGCAACTTATATTTACGTGCATAATCGCTGCATTTTATTGACAAAAATTTTAGGGCTTAGCAGTATACATAAAAATATAATAGATGTCTCGTTAATCCACTCGTATGCGGCCATTTATTAGGACTCAAAAATAAGACGACCCCCACTTTTTTAGGGAAGTAAAATTTGGAATAAAACATCGTATTACATTCAGGTAAATACGGTACAAGAGATGATGTTGGATAGCTGTCTCCACTATCATCATTTGTCGCTTCAGCAAGTGGACCAAGAATTTCAATCATTCGTATTTGTTTTAGTTCTGCTTGTGTTAACATATAGGTCATTTGGGATAAAGTGAGCACTAAAGATTTAAGCTTTGAAAAAAATCACTAGCCATTATTACATATAAGTCTCCATTAACAACAGTTACTTCACTGTTTGTATGGTTGGTAGTGAATAATCGCATGTAGTTCCTTGTGTTTTCCTATTTGAATACTACATTAGTGAAAGAACATCAGATGAAATAGACCTCTCTGCATTTAACATACTGTACATTGAAATATTTATTTATGATCTTATTGACATTCCTACTGACTGTATAATTGAAATTAATTAGTGCCAGTATAAAGTGACGCTACCTGCTGGGCCGCTCGTCATCTTGCACGTGGCCCCTTGCTCTGTGCTTCAGACAGTTCTAAATTCCATCGACAGGCGGTATCAGAGTTAGGTTTTTGCCGCTTTGCTTGCTTGCAAGCGAAACATGAGAAAATACATTATTTATTATCTCTGTTAACTGTGTCGTGGCTCGTCGTCGTTCACGCCAGTAGAACTGAAAGAAACTTGAATTCTTGGATTGCGTTTATCATGTGCTTTTTTAGTGACGGTTTTGAGTTACAAATTTAAATATACTTATGCCTGTATTTACGAGATTCGTAACGGTAATAGCACGTGTTGTATCAAAAGTATTTATAACAAGTATTACTATTGATTATAGCACATATTCAGCCCTTGTGCATTTAATAGGTAGATATTGTAGATAATATTTATCAGAGCAGCATAATGTAAATGTAAACATTGTACAATCCTATGTAAATAAAAGTACATGGTAATGTTTATGTTTACATTCGGCGGAAAGATATAAACCGGTAGAAAATAGAAATTAATCAGGGCTTTTTTGAGTGCTCACTTTATTCCGAATCACCTATATCTATGTTATTGTCAGAGTTTGCAAGTTCCGCCGCAACAGCCTTCCTTAATTCATATAAACGCATCAACATATGATACTCGCTGCACCATCTTGTGTTAAGATACTGGTTTACTTCAAGTGGCGGGAACTTCATTTCTTCCATTTGATCATGTAACCTTTACCGCGCTTGTGTGCTACAACTGTAGTGTCCAGCTATTGTTTTGGCTTTGCTAAGAAGAGAAATAACACCTGTACATTCCTTTTTAGCATCAGTTATAGACAGTTGCAAAGAATGTGCGAAACACTGTCATGAAGTAAATAATGAACTAACAGGCTGCACGAAAATTAGCAGCATTGTCTGTGACACAATATATGGCTATGCTCTGATCAAGATTGATGCCTCATTCTTCCATCCCATTCTGCAAGAATTTCCTAATGCTTTCTGCAGTATGAGCATCATTCAGGATAAGTGTTCATAGGAAAAGACACACACTCAAAGTCTGGCCTAAGATAATGGCATGTAAGACTAATACCTATAGCCATCATGTGCTTGTGAGATCCATGCATCAGTGGTTAAGGACAAAGACAACCTGAGTAAGATCAGAACTCAATTGAGCTTACAGGATGCCCTTAATCTCTGTGTACAGAGCAGGTATGTGGTTTCTAGAAAATGCATTCCTACCTGGAAGTCTGTAGCCAGGCGCAGCCCTTGTGTTCTACAAACTTGTAGGGTAACACTCAGGTATAATCTCAGCAACTGTCCTTGTTATTTATGGCTATGGGATTGTTGGGATCCATTTGTAAATTCCTCTCAAATACAGATTTTAGAGACAACTGATGTCCTGTTTCTTTTTTTACAGTTACGGTATCAGGTTTTCCATGACCCTGCAATTCATGTAACTGCTCAAGATGATGTTTCAGATGATTCTGTAGGATTGTTATGTACCTAAACTAATCACAAAATCCCAAAAAAATTCAGTTGGATTTATAAAACTTAATAGACCCTAAAATTGTATCTTTTTAAATTAATGAATGAACTACCTGTTGGAATTTTGAATATTTTCTTGCATGTTTTGCATGTTGCTTCATTACCGCTGACACTTTCAGTAAAATAAAACCAAATACTGCCCTTGGATTTTTTGGCAGATGTCCCAGTATTCAGAACTGAAGTGCTTGGCTCCATTAATTGATTTTAGGAAATTACCATGACGAGGCGCTTATGGAAACCTACTAGGAATATTCCTACTGGGTAGCATTGGTCACGTGACTGGATCTACTCAGTCCATGGATGCTTAACGAGCGGTCGTAAATCCTAAGAGTAGTTACTTTACAATCTTTTTAAAATAATATGGCACAATCTGCAGAAGCTGTAATTTCAGTCACCAATCTGGCAGATCCATGTTATTAGACAGGGCTAAAACAGTGGAGAATATCCTTTTGTGCTGGTATAAGACACGTATGTAGCATTAAAATTGCATTCTAGTAATAATAATTTATTCCATGCCTCAATTACGTACTCTGGCAATATTTTTACTTGATGAATTGCTCCAGACTTCTTGTTCAACAAAAACAATATGGTCCCAGTGGTATTTTCCGTGAACATTTGTTCAAACCACTTTACAACATATTTGCTATTATTTACACATACGGAAGTGTTTGTTCACGTTTTAAGCGTGCTTTCCTTTATATTCTCTGCTTGCTGATATCTACACTGCCTCAGAGCAGGGTAGATCTACGTGGATCCGGTGACCGGATCAAATTGAACAATTTGAGATCTTAAGGGCCAGTAGATCTCTATTGCATGACGTTTCCAACCTATTTACTCGCTATCGAGTGGATGCAAAGTAGTTTCCATAAGCACCTACTGATTTCACCTGAATACCGCAAATCTGAACGGGGTCGTAATATGGCCATGATCATTACGCGATCGACACACAACTTTACTTGTTAAAATGTATGTGGGACAGCAGCATTACATTTGTGTTTATCTGATCTGCCTCTCGTGTTGCATAAATTTAAATTATTACTTTGAAGTGCATAAATAGTTATGCACTACACCGGTCCGTTTTCTTTGTGCTATGACACGGTGGCTGTTGGCTGTATGGTTTGCATTTGAGGCCTCTCGAAATAGCGCACTGGATGTAAACAAAGACTCTTGCTATTTGTGTTTCCTGTATATTTTCATCAATATGGCTTGCATTACATTGAGTGCAATTTATCGGCCATTTAGTTACAAATGATTCTGCTTCAAAATCTGCAATAATCACTGTAAGTTGTATTCAGGCACAAGTTGATATAGCAGATGTTGCTAGAAAAATTTGTAGCGTTTAACGAAATTTTCGAAGATAGAACATCTTGGGCTCTAAATAAAAATTATTTAAAGATCTTGTTTTCGTATTGTTTGAATGAAATCAGTTGTTGACTGTTTAGTTTTGGCTGATTTGTATGTATGCTATTAAGGTCATGTTTTATGGTCCACTAGCTAATGTGTGTGGTTATAGAATCAAATAAAATCTATGAAAGTTTATAAAACAACATAGATTCAACACCATCTTCAAATTTTTGGTCAAATAACAATTTTAAGATGATTTAAAACAATAAGAAAATTGTAGTAATTTTTTTTGAAGTTCGAAGTAAAAAATTTTATTTCGAACATATTGAATAATGAAAATATTCTATTCTACTTCGAAATTTCGAAGCTTCGTCCACCCCTGATAAAATGGAATATAAATGTAATGTATATATATACTTATTTCTCCGTAAATAGTCTTAAAACATCCACAAAAAAAAAAGTAAAAATTCGTTGAAAACTTTGGTAGCGGAAGTGACTCTGAGCTGATCTTGCGCTGCCAAGTAAGAGACGCTGTTGTGTTAGGTAACAAGCATGCGTCTAGTTCCTCACCCTAGCGGCTGGCGAGTGAACAAGCATCTAGGAACTCAGTCTACATACACAGCACGGCGGTGAACACGTTAAAAAACGCTCTAGTGCAAAGTATTTTTAGTGAGCAGTAACCTGTTTATTGAACAAGAGAGATAGCCTACATTTTACAATCATGGGCGTAATTTCAGAAATTTGATTGGGGTGGCATGATTAACCAGGAGGTCCATATCATACGCGAAGCAAAAAAAGGGGGGAAGCTCAAAGAAAAAATTTTAAAAGTGTGACCAAAATGGTGTATTTTATAGCCTTTCGACGGAGATTTGCTATCACAAAATTTTCAATGTTCCTTTTAACATTATATACAATAAAGAGTACTCCCACAGAATTAAAATGGAACCTAATTCAAATGTATCAGTGACTTGAACTGATTTTTTATCCTTAAAAGTAACAATCAAGCAGATAACATGGACAAAAAACTAAACTTAAAATATTATTTTATGTAATCTGATCACATAACCTTTTTGCAGATATTTAAATTAAAATGTAATGCTTTTATTAGACAGTATAAAAATAACCAGAATTTTATTACTAAAATAAGTAGTTAGCAGCTAGTATTTGATAATTCATATTTCCTCGATTTGAACCAATTTATTAAATTGTATTATTAGTCGTGATATACTTGTATTTTGGTTTCAATTAATAAACAAGGATGTACTACTTATTGGCAATTACTTGTTAAATTTCAACATCAATACTTCCTTCGATAGCCAAAAGAGCCATAGATGACATATTCTGGCAGATTGTGTTTGCTGCAGTAGTTTTTAAATGTCGCAAGAACAAAACAGACATCTCACAGGCTGCTAGATTCATTGGAACTGTAAAACACAAATGGAGTAATTAAAAAATTAGAGGGAATATAATTTTCAAAGACCTGTACTTTCTTGGATAGTTCTGTGTTTTGATTGTACCATTTTGTAAAAACACTGCAGCTCAGACAGAAGTCCCTTGTTCAAAGTGTAACATTTACAAACATATTCTACACTGGCCACGTTTACTTTGCTTCCACTCAGAACCTGGCTTATTTCGGTTAGAAAATCCAAGTCATTTTCTTGAAGCCTGAACTCTATCTCTTGCTGAAGTATGCCAATTACTGAATTCAGTACTGTCAGTTTGTACTGCAGTTGCACGGTCTCAAATGGTGCTTCACTCGTACTGCCAATATTTACCAGAATTTCACATTTCCTTGGCAACTCTGCTGCTCTAATTCCTCTTTTCTAAGCTACCGCGGTGGAATTATTGAATAATTGTGTAAAAAAATCTTCCGTTCTAAAGGTTCATAAAACATCAAGCGTACTGTTTTTCAGTGATTTCACAACTTGTAGGTCGCACTGCTGGACTGCAGGGTCTTTGGTAATAAGTAACACTGCGTTAGAACTCTTTGAAGTAAATGTATATCAACAGAACATTGGCATGTCTCCACTGTCAGGATCGGTATGTAAAATTTCTTATAGAGCCAACAGAGTGGCTTCAATGTTATTTAACAATGAACGCACAGTTTATACACTGCAAGTCCATCTGTTACCACTTAAGGACTAATGTTACAGTTTTACCTTAATAAACATGTTACAATAAACATTAATGCAAGCTAGCATGTATTAAACCTAATGAAATTAATACAGTAGATAATTTGTTACCATTAAGGTACTACAATTATTGTATAATGCAGTAATCTAAACATCCATTTACTAAAAGAACAGGAGATGCACAAGACGACTACACTGTAGCATCACAAAACAACCACTGAACTGGCTGTTGACAAGTGACTAGTTGCAAAGAGTGTCTCAACCTTAGATTGCAGTACAGCGCTTACGGCGCGCACTGTGGCCAGATCGCAACCGCATTACGAAGTTCTGGAGATGTGCTGCTTCATAATTTTGAGTACTAGAATACTAAATTTTACATTTTGTGAAATTATATCATTGTAACTGGCACAAAAAAAGTAAGCTTCAAAATATGTATTTATTCACATTTTTATATTACTTTAAAACATGAAGCAGTCACATATTTCACTAGTATGAATTCATTAGATTAGCAGACATAAGCTATTCGTAAACAAATTATTATTATCACGTAGGCTACTTATTAATCATTATAACTACACCCAATAAAACATGAGATTTCGTCCAAAGGAGTAGGGCCTGTCTGAAGACAAGACTGTGATTGGGGTAATTTTAATGATTATGAAATCAATTATGGAAAACCAGATGTGTAAAAAAATTAAAACTAAAAATCTGGCTGTTTATGTGATTTTAATTTTTTATAAATTTCATTTAACGTGGGAATTTTATGAAACAAAAGTGTACAAAATGACTATATTTTTCTTACAAATCAAAAACGGTAAGTTTATGCCGTATATATAACATATGCAATTTTTGTCAATGAACTAATTAGACGAAACTAAGAAATTTTTTGTCTTGAAAAAAAAAAAAAAAAAATTGAAGACTGTAAAGATCTTGCAAACAAACTGGATAAAGGATTTTTTTTGCATTT
>PNEQ01003573.1:61781-72848 GCA_003012365.1 Medauroidea extradentata | reverse complement strand
TTTTTTTTTTTTTTTTTTTTTTTTTTTTTTTTTTTTTTTTTTTTTTTTTTTTTTTTTTTTTTTTTTTTTTTTTTTTTTTTTTTTTTTTTTTTTTTTTTTTTTTTTTTTTTTTTTTTTTTTTTTTTTTTTTTTTTTTTTTTTTACTTAACTACTAAAGGCACGTTATATTTGCGTATCTACGAAAAGAACACACGCTTCATACTATGTCGCTATAGTTTTAAAAATTCGGCACGTTTATTAGAATCATTATTTTTTGGCCCCTCAAAACGGCCAAAAATGCCGTATCTGGAAAAGCAGCAATCGGATTCGAGAAACATAACTATAGAAACAAGCGTCAGACTTTGAACTAAAAGCTGTCCATAAATAATATAATGTGGTCACCACTTAAAGTCCCATAAGAAAAAGGATAATAGTAGTGCACTGCACTCCAACTGAGGGACTTGTGCAGAGAGGCGATAATGCATTACATACGTCGGTCAACGGCAACCTTACCGCTCCTGCTTCACACACACAAACGCAGCCTGTCTAGGAAGGCCCCTTAAATTACAGCATTTTCCCCGCTACAAGCATTCAGAACGGTATATCAACAGTGTTAATGTCTCATGCCCTAAATGTTAGTCTACTGCCCTTTTTTTACAGTGTCAGATAGTAAATTACTTCCATATTATCTTTCATTTGATGGAAGATAAGAAAACTTTTGTTATTTCTTGTCTTCATAAAATGTAAGCTAATATGGAAGCAATTTATTATCTAACAATGTAAACAGGTGTAATAGACTGACATTTAGAGCATGAATGGTTAAAAGTGTTAATACGCTTTCACGAATGCTCGTATTGAGGAATACGCTGTAAAGATGGCCTTGAACCATTGTCCTTAAGGAAGAATATAAGAATATCAATACGTAGGACAGGAAACCTAAGACCTTAGGGAACTAAAGAAGTATAGAGGAAGAGAGAAGAGAGAATCTCTCAACAGCTCACAGCCTGAGAAGACAATCTCTCTAACGGAAAGCGACCCTAAACAATTGCACTGTAGATATGGATATGGAGATGTGGTGATATACCCATCATAAAGAGTTGCTTGTGACTGGCTGATTATACTCTGTTACGTATAACTTCAGTAGAGTTTGACAGCTACTTGTGAGCAATAACTGTTAATATTTTGTGATATGTGCACAATGCAAGACAAAATTTACAGTACAAATGGCGAAATTAACATGTCAGGCTCATTTTAGATCTATAAAAATGTCTTGTATTGTGATGCATATAACAAAATATTGATAATTATTTTCCATAAGTAGCTGTTAAATTTTACTGAAGTTATACGAAACACAGTATACTCGTCCAGGAGAGAAAATGTAACACGTTATCCTTAAAGTCCGAAAAAAAAAACTGTCACACTGATGACTTCAACAAGGTAAAAGGTTAAACCAAAAAAACGTTAAGAAAATATGTAAGGAGGATTTTTAAAAAATAAGAGGAAGAGAAAGAAGAAATAAATAAGAAGAGCATTAATATTTCCGTAATATATGAACCAGTCTAAAAAACATAGAAATGAAAGACTTTGAACAGTATATATAATTATTTTAAATTGGAGTTACCCGAAGCAAAAGATCTTCAGAGACGGCAATGATGGCAAAAATTAATTTCATACTTATAATTTGGCTACACCAGTATTGCCAGATTGAGTGAATTTTCCAACAACCGAGGGAAAAACAAAACTTATATATAAAGTGTGGGAAAAAGGGAAACTTTACGAAGAAATTAAAAACTGTGGGAAATTTTAAACTTAATTTCTTTTTCCTGTAATTTATTTATACGTCTGATTTTCGCTATAAATTGTAGTTTTAACTTCTATCTTGTATCTTATCTATCTTGTAGTGCTATACGTGACGCACAATTTCAGGAAATACAAGAAATTTTGCATTAAGAAAGAAGAAAAATTTTGACACCAGCTGTTACCAGATGGTTGGCAATGCACAACTAGGGTAGTTGTATGGTAATTGAAAACTTGGGAGCGTTAGAGAGTTTTTTTCGAATGACAGTGTTCGAAGATAAACTGAAATGATCCTGAATGAACTAAATAATCTGTATACTGAAGTGTACATGTACTTCCTGAAGTATGTGTTGAGGCATTTAAACACTTATAATGTCATTTTAAAAATTCGTAAATGCTAATTCACAAATTAACGGATAACTCAATGAAACTTATAAAAGAAATAGGGCAACATTTTCTGACCCCCAGTGCTCTTCAAACATTGAAGCAATAAATTTATCATGTCAGTAGATAAATTATGTATGTTCTGAAGCAGAGGCTGGAGGCTGAGGATTTGAGGATTCGCGGCCGCCATCTTGTTTCCGGCCGCCATCTTGTTTCCTGTCACCATCTTGTTTTCTGTCGCCATATTGTTTCCTGTCACCATTTTGAATTCCATCACTTTCAAAATTTTCCAAAATTTCCCAAAATTAAAAAAAATTCTAAAAATATTTATTAAAACATGTCCATTATCTTGGAATAATTTCCCCTCGCCAATTTAAGTATCATTTTCTCCCGCTCTCTCATTCCACTTGTAATTTTTCCTGCTCTCATTCTACCTAATTGTCTGCTGAAGGCAGCCATCTTGGTCGCAATCTTGGCACACCATATCCGCCATCTTGGTATGTAAAATCTCTCATCTTGTTTTTCATTTTCTCCTGCTCTCTAATTGCACTCATACATTCCTCCTGCTCTCTCATTCATCAGCTCTTCAGCTATAACTCTCATCTCCTATTCCTCCTGCTCTCTCATTCCAATCAAACTTTCCTCCTGCTCTCTCATTCATCAGCTCCCCAGCTACAAGCCTCGTCTCTCATTTCTCCTGCTCTCTCATTCCACTCATACTTTCCTCCTGCTCTCCCATTCATCAGTTCCCCAGCTACAACCGTCATGTCCCATTCCTCCTCCCTTAACTCCCCACCCACCGACCTCTTCCTGTTTCCCATTGTACATCACCTTGGTAGGTGGTGTCGTAGTCGGCAGCCATCTTTGTTTCCAATTTACTCACTTGATTCGTCCTCCACCAGGCTACATGTGTTTAAGGACGTAATGGAATTAACACATACAGGACTCTCACCCCTATCATTACTATTATTTTTTTATGCTTACGTCCGGTGCCCCAGGACATACATAATCTATCTACTCATGTCCAAGAAAAATTTGCCACCAAATGAAGTGTATCTTGGTCCTGAGACTGAGAAACTCTTTGCCGACCTACCTAATTCGGGTGCGGAAGAAACACGCAAACGATGTTTACGATTTTATATAGTTATTGTGTGCGAGATAAATAAGAGGTTACCGATTAATAAACCATTTTTAATTTCAGGAAATTAATTTTTGGACCATTCTTTAGCATTGGGGCTGTAATGTAGAAAGGTTGTGAAACTTGGGTGTCTAGGAAAACACTTTTCCAAGTATATAGACCAAAATTAGTTATATATTGAAAGGAGACTTTTGTCCCAGTTCTACGGTGCGAGAGAAAAATCTTGTTTAGCAAACATGGAAGTAGATAAGATGTGGGCCTTAATTTCTAACTCGAAGGATTTCAACGACGAAATAAAATTCCCCAACTTATAAAAACTGGCACAACTCGTATTAACTTTGCCGGACACAAATGCCGAAGCAGAAAGGGTATTTTCCGTTGTAAATTATGTTAAAACAAAGAATATGAACACGATTGGAGATTATGTTAAATCAAATATAAATAAGATTGGAGCTGATGTGCTCAATGCAGTTACTGTGGTGCGGTCAGGTTTCCAGGAAAAGCACATCACGTGTAATACTTTCACTGTCACCAAAAGTCATCTATCTTTACACAATTCTGAAGTGCTGTACAAATAAAGGTAACCAAATCTATTTTTATCATAATTTGTACTATTTTATTGCAACGAACCTTTAGATATTCAACCTATTCTTGTCATTTTGGTTTTTTCTAAGGCTAGTGTGGGAAAAACGTCCAAAATGTGGGAAATTCTGACATTTTCGTGGAAAATTTTATTCTGAGTATCTGGCAACACTGGGCTACACATATAATACTTATTACACGCAGAAATTCTTAGCGGTGTTCTTAATACGATATGGGAATACACACTAGAGGAATAAACGAAAGAAGACTTCAAATATTCTAAGTCTGTAAAAATCTTCAGAATACGGTATGTTTCAGTAGCCGTATGTATTTGTTTTAGCTTTATTATGTTCTATGTTCAACATCAAAACTCTAAAAAGGTAAAAATGTTATATTCCCATATATTCTCATAAAGGACTACAATAGGATCATGTTGTTGGTTACTGTTTTGTGTGAATATTATCACAAGTTTAAAATCTGTAGTTTAATGTTTCTGATGCTATTCAATCGATACAGTTCGCTTTTTTATTCTTTTTATTTATTACTATCCACCTGTATATCAACTTAGTTATTATTTATTCATTTTAAATTAATGTGAAATATTATTTTAGTAGCTTACTTCTTATTATACACAGTCAACATAATATCACAGTCAGAATTGAAAATACAGAGAATAAGTTCCTTAGTGCACATATCAACAGAATGTATCTTAAGTTACAATTGAGAAGGCACGATGAGACGTATATACATGCCATTCCTATTTCAGTTTTTCTGCAAGCCCTAATCAATCAATTTAACATAGGATGATTTATTTACAATTGAAGACAAGAAATGCTATTTACTTACTTAATTGTAAAGATATAACTGTGAAATATTTTCACTTAACAAGTAAACACCTGAGAGCTGGAAATGTTTTCGCATTGCCCACTCTCATTTTTGGTAAATATATAGGACGCACATTTGAATATCATAACTAAGCCCTTCCTCCTTCGCGCAACCAAATCACCTAGCACAGCCGGATGTAGCTTACTGTTCAAGAAGCAGCATTGAAGTCTCCGTGAAAGGTACCTTTTACTTGGGCGCATTTGAATCTTTAAAACAACAAGATAACAGTGCAACTTAGTGCGTTGAAGTCTCGTCTAAGATTTACCTTGCTTACAATCAATTCAAGTTCTCAAATAACAGGTTGCCTGTCTACTTGTGCGTTCAAGTCTTCAGACATTTTCTTTATTTATAAGGCAGTAATTAACTATGTAATCAGTTATTTGTACAATATGTAGTTGCAGTAGCCATAAAGGCAAACTGTTCTCCCGAGATGAAATCTACTACTCTCAGTTTCACACAAACTGACTTCTTGGTTTACCACCAATGTCAAGTGACTTCCCCGAGGGGCAGATGCGAAAAAATTTCCAAGTCTCAGCCTGGACTTCTCACAACATTCCAGCCTCTACTTTACTACTTGAAACAAAAGTATTCCCGTGCAAACCATTTGAAGAGCATCCATCTCAAGTGATAACGAAGCAACAGCACAGCCAATGAACACAGTTCAGTGACCTCTTACTTACGGTCACGTGTTCCTATTCACGCTGTTTTTAAGAATTTTTTTTAAATCCGTGATGGCCGTGAATATTGTAAAACAGGTACATATACGTGTTGAAAATTGTTCTTACTATACTGTAAGTTGACTTTTAACACATGGGGGTTACTTTTCACATTATTTTTCGCATGTATGGTTACCCTGAAGAAGGAATTCACTTGCGATAAATTTCGAATAATAAATATTCACATGACATTTATTTATTTTTACTCACAGTTAAGAATTATAGAAAATAAAAGTAGTATGAAGGTGTCCCAATGTTGTTTCATGTGTCCAAACTCAACCCAGCTTACTGTATTTTTTTTCAAAACAAAGAAAAATGCCTACGTTGTACTAGTTATGAACGTAATAAGATTTTATCGAAATCGATAAATATCCAAAATAATGTAACTTTATTGTAATGAAAAAAAATTAGGCTACATATAAAAAACTATTTTCAACATATCTGTGCGATGGTTTTACAATATCTGTCCTCTTTTAGGCTTTGAAACATACACGGGGGGGGGGGGGGGGAGAGAATTGTATATAGGTGTCGGTGGTCTTAAAAACTTCGAAGGCACAATGACGACTTTGGTACAGCAGCCTAACAATTCGCAGATGACTAAACAGCGGTCGTCAGCAGACCTACGAGTCTTCAAATCCATCCCTACATATGCATTCGCCATTCATATTCAAATGATCTTAAGAGCCCTATACGTCTAGCACATGAACATTGTTGCAGCATACAAGAATAATTTTTATAGATATAGTACTAGATGTGCGTCCGATTTCTTTATCTACGAAAAGAAAAAGCATTTAAACTATGGTTCACTATTTTCGTTTTTTTTTTTTTTTATGAGCAAATGCTTCTACAGAAATAACTCGGCAACCCATGAACGGATTTTAAAGCAAAAAACGTCATTTTACATCGTAATACCATAATAATGTTGGTAATTAGTTTTCATGTAATTTAAACTATTTGATATAGAAATGATTTAAATATAATGTCAAAAACCGCAATTTAAAAAAAAAAAAAAAAGTCGCCTTACTGGAACATGGCCATGAGTTAGACGAATTCAACGCAATTGACAGATTTTGACTAGGTCAAATACTTTTGTAGGAAACAGAAAAATAAGATATTAACATGTAAGCTGTCCCGATACAGGATTCTCACACCCTCCCCCCTTTTTTGCCTTCGCGCAAATAACAGTGTTACCATAAAACGGGGTAATTAGGAACACTGGGGTGAATAGCAACACAATTTTAAAGGAAAATATTCGGTATAAACTAAGTTTTTAATTTTTAGGTAGGCAAGTTAAAACACTTTACAAACAGTAGCCATATTCTAATTATATTATTTCGAAGCAAAATGTGTAAGCTAAGAATTTATTTCTAATTTTGATTCCATTCACCCCCAGTGTTTCTATTCGCCTCGTTTTTACGGTAATGCGACAATCGGCCTCTGGTGTGCTTCCAAGGTCAAAAGCATCCTTCCCAGCTCTGTCTTGTAATGATATATGGTACTGTTTGAAAATATGTAAGGCTGGGTGTTACATTTGTATAACAGCGTGGTAATTATAGACAAACACTCAACAACTAAACCAACTATGCAACCGTTATTCAGACATGGTTATTGGTAATTACCCTCCAAGCTTTCGCATGGTGGTAACTCAGGAAACCGTGGAGAACATGAAACAATTTGCGTTTCGTTTTCTGCAGAGATAACGTCACTACTCCTCCGGTCGATTAAGTACGTCTCAACTGTTTCTGACTCGCAGGAATAAATGTTTGTCTTGCAGATGCTAGTTACCTTTTATGTGTGTGTGTAATGTCAAAGATCTGTGCAGATTTTACAGATAAAAGTATTACGTGACCGAATTTGTTTACTTTAAGAAATGACGCGCTGTGTCGATTTTTTAGTTGCATTTTGCATGGGATAAACATGCGCAAACTGGGTTTTTAAAATCAAACTATACAAAATATCAATGTATAGTCAATACAGGCACCGCTTTGTGGCGTTTTATGAATGTAGTGGATAAAAGTCGGATTTGTTTCTATATTCTCACACATTTTAAGTCTTTATAGCTGAATTTAGGAAATTAACCGTATTACTTAAAATTCCCCCCCCCCCCCAAAAAATTGTTTTTCTTCATTATACCACCCCTGAGGTGTAACCACTATGCCGTTACAGAAATGCAAATGGTAAAATATAGCTTACATTATCATAAAATAAATTGATGATGTTAAAAAAATTCATGTTTTTTAAATCAATATCCAGGTCTCACTGTCACGCAATGAACATATAGCAAGGCGAAAAAGCAGATATAATTATTATTAGCAAAGAATTTGTACATTGTTTCGTACCCGTAATAACCGCAACTTCATCAAAACCTCGGAGTGCGGTTATTTGCTTTGCATTCGTTTCAATATGTATCAATACTTTAGTAAGATGGACGGAACTAGTATTTACAAACGTAATAAATTAACGAATGCTCCCTGTTGAAGTACATGAAAACGTAAATTAGTTTTTCAGTAAATGAACCAAATACACTTTTCACTTATGCATGAGAATATGTATGAGGAAAATGGGTTCCTCTTGATGATTTGATTATGCTATGTTGTGGTGGAATTCAGAACTGAACGAGGGAAATTTATCCTTCACAACAGTGTTTCTTTTTCAGCAATAGTATAGGCCTACATAGAATAATATTTAGATGTACATGTGTCATGATCCCACCGTATTTGTGTGTAATTCAATCCCGGAGCTACATACTAGACTCAAGGTACAGTAATAAAGTATGATAAATTTGTACATTAACAAAGTGATAATAAATGAACAGTAATTCAGTACTGTAATGGAAATTTCGTCTTCCAAAACACTTTCCACAACTAAATTAAGTGTATTGCAGAATGTTTAAAACTATATTGTGTATACACCTTAAGAAATATGTTATCTTCTTATTATAATAATTTTTGTGGTATGTCAGTTAGAAAAGGATAACCCTTAAACATATGTATAACAATTTACACTTTCGCGGCTCAGTACAAATAGATGGGCATTCGAAGATGAAAAACACTTCCAACGAGTACAATCGGCAAAGTCCCTCACGCATGTCCTGTGAATAAGTATTCATTGGTACCTATTCTACCCAACAATCCTCCCCCCCCCCCAAAAAAAAGCTGGTTAGTGATCTCTGATAAAGTGAACCAAGGCGACACGGGTTCGGTTCCCGGCGGGGTCGGTCCTCGGATTTTCGCATGTGGGAATCGTGTCGGACTATGCCGTTGGTCGGCGGATTTTCTCGGGGATCTCCCATTTCCCCCGCCCTTTCATTCTGGTGACGCTCCATACTCACCTCATGTCACCCCTCACCAGCGCTGAAGACCTCGATGTTAAGCGCTGGCCAAAATCTCTCTCATTCACTCACTCTGATAAAGTGATCGTTGGTCATAAAGTTAAGTATGCTTTCTTGGGTGTTACGAAACTTGGGTACGTCTTGCATAATACCCTGAATAAAAGTGACTGGTTCCATAGCAAAATTGTAGTGAGTGACAGCCATGTTACAATAATGAAGGAAATTTCCCGACAATGTAAATAAAGTTACATGTGTATTTTAAATTTGTCAGGTTCCCGTATCGGCAATGATCTAGTCATTCTAGGGTCGATCAGCTCTGGAAGAATGACTTCTTCATAAAAATATCTCAACTTTTGACGAATTTTCGTCTTCCAGAAGTAATATTTTCCCTCCATTTCTTCAATATATAAGTCTTTATATGTCCAAACTATAAAGTAACACCTTATTCTCTCAATGATTTGGAGTTGTCCCTGTATCAGGAAGTTTTGATTGTGGTTCAGTTTCAGCTTACTCGTTTTCGGATCTATGCAAAAATGCTTTAACTTAACATAGGGGCTTCAGGAATAGTCATGTCTTTGGCAGATTTCGGGCACTTGACTTCAAGAATTGCGTTGTCTCCGAGTGACAGTGACAGTCATTTTCCTCGCCTTAAAACAATCTGCAGAAAAATTAGTACCTTGCCAGAATATACATGTAAAACCCTTTGTATTTACCAAATTTGCTGCACTAGCAGCAGGAGCTTCTACTACAGCAGACCTACCAGTCGGTTTAGATCTACTATCATGGCTACTACTAATTTCAAATCCTTTCATTAAAATGCTAATCCTTTCCTCTTGTTCAGCTTCTATTCTAAGAAATTCCATTAAGCTAGATAACTTATTCTCAGCTTTATATCCTGTGTCACTGCGTTGCCAGGCATGCAATAAGTCCTTATTTAAACAGGATTCTACTAATGGGAACAGCATGGCAGTGAACTTATCTGATGCAATTCCTAAAGCTTCAAGAGCTCTTAATTTGGTTTTCAGCTGATCATATAAGAAAAGCAATTGGAGCTAATCTCACATATTCCGGATAGTGATACTTAATATTTCCCGTGTATAGACTTCAATCAACATATCATCATGTCCAAACCTACTCTTCAAACACTCTACAGCCTTACCATAATTGCCTGATGTTTGTGAGAAACTTTTAATGACTTTTCGAGCCAGTGAACCTGGTATTGTTGCCTGAATTAAATATTGAAACTTTCTGAGTCGTCCAACTCATTATCGTCATGGATCTTGGAAAACAGACTCCAGAAACCTAGCAAATCTGTCAACTCACCTCCAAATTTCTTAAGTTCCACTTTCGGCAGTTATTTTTTAACTTATGTGTCATGCATTTTACCTTTTCAAATTCACATTGGCACTGTCTATCTACTTCTTTAGACATATAACTGAAATTTTAGTACAAAGAGTACTAAACTTTGCTTTATACGAATCAGAAACGTCCATTTCAGATTCTAGATCGCTTTCGTGTTTTCCTGAATTCAACATTAAATCAAAAATAAGCTCGTCGCATGTCATGAGTTCTGACATGTTGTCCTCAATTAAAGCTTGACTAGCCTTAATAGAAACTAGATCGATCTCACATTCAGACCCAGTAACCAATAGCTGGCTGGTTGAATTATAAAGTTTCGTGAACGAGGTACGAAACACCCCACGCTTCTTGACATTTGCTTGTAACTCCATCATGCGCACAGAAGAGTCCTGTCACGGTCGCCATATGTTGCAATTCGCCTCCTCGACGAATAAAATAAAATTAAACTTGGTTCACAGACAGACAACTATTATTTCAAAGAAGCTGTAATTTTATTATGATATTATACATAGCAACATTATTTAGATTTGTCTAAACAACACAACCAAAGACATAATTGTAAAAAGGTAGGTACTATTTTTAACACTATTCACAACAGTAACACTTTGTCCAGACTGAGTCAGGGCCAACCCGGACTAAGGGTGGGATTCATAGTCGTAACTTAAGCAACTTCTTGGTCAAGTCGTTCTCGTATGACGTCACAAATGCCTATTCAGTGTCATAAACCTTTCTTAAGACCGGTCTTAAGCACATGGCCTCGACGAAGACAATCTTATTTTCTAGTGGCTTGAGAGCAGATATTTCTGTTGCATAGTCACTGCTTGAGAAGGTCGTGTTGCATAGACGTCGAGGTTCTTCTTAAGTCTGCAAACAAGACTGTCTTGGCCAAGTTCACC
>PNEQ01003573.1:42717-61681 GCA_003012365.1 Medauroidea extradentata | reverse complement strand
CTAGTCAGTACAAACAAGCTACCAATTTGTTTATTTGTAAAATACTTCGAAATATTCTACCGATAACCAAACTGGCAATCAAACACGAGGTTAGAAAGATATTCGTCTTTGCATTCAGTAATAATAGTCCATTAAATCGCTAACCTAAAGTACCGTAATATCAAAATAGTTATACCTTTTCAAACATAAAGCTAAAAATTATTTCAGAATTTACTACTGCAAAAAATCAACAGTATAACTGATATTCATTTCGATGCTGCAACCACTACTAAATAATATATGTTTAAATAGGTTACTCTTTGCTTATTTTATATACTTTTATCTCCAGATGCGTGTAATACCGCGAACATGTTCCAGACATCTTAAAAATTAATCAAAAATAGAAAGCGACGAACGTGTAATGGAACTGCCAGTGAAACAAGCAGAAAGCACGAGAGTTATTTCCAACTCGTATGTAGTCGTGTATGTTCGTGTGTCTTCGACCACTTAAGCAATTACTTCGTCAAGCCGGAAGTAGAACATATTCAAGCTCGTCGACTTCATGAAGCTATCCTCTGGACACCGACTATGCAACTGGAGTTGGGAAATCGCTTTCTTAAGAAACAAGACCGTCTTGACGAAGTTCTTGCTTAAGTTGGGACTATGAATCCCGCCCTAACTAGTACAAGATGGCCTCAGAATCATCTCGGAACTCTCTCATGACTATGAATAAGGCCCTTTAAAATTAAATGAATTTTCTCTTTACCACACCTAGATAAAATTACATAAAATTTATTTGACAATGGCCGATTGCATTTTCATATTGAGAAAAATCTAAGGCCTCTCTGAGTGAACTGTGAGAAATGTTCATTGTCGAGTCGAAAAGTGAGTGAAATCTAAGGAAAAACTGAGAATTTCTTAAGGTGTCCTTAGACCTTCCTTAAGATTTTCTCAGGCTGCAAATCAATCACAGTGGCCGTAAATTGATGTTAGAGCGCCACATAGAGGAGAGTGATACTTTTATTTCAAATTTATTGGTAATATTTTTTTAGGAGGAACATAACCATGGTGAAAATGAAAGACTGCATTCGCATCTACAACACAATTTATATTCGCTGTGCATTTTTACATGAAAACGATGTCGTGTTTTTTTACTGTCATGAAATAAAATTTTGTTATCAAACAAAATTGTTGCGATACCATTTATTAACAAAATGGTAACGATACCAATTTATAAACTGAATCAACGATGTATTTTTTTTATCACTTTTATTTTGCATTTTTTCAGCTTTGCAGTATGGGGAAACACTAAATATAAATTAACAAATTACCGCCATGTAAGTTTTGTACATAATAAATTAAAAATAATATAAATTTTAGCTACATTCGCAAGTCACTGCGCGAATAGAAATTATTTTTCGCGGTAACACTTCACCTCAACAGAGAAATCGCAGTTTTCTGACTGTACAATGCAAGCGAAAAATTCTCAGAATTTTATCAAGTTCTTCTTAGTTTCACCTTTGCCTCAAGATTTTCCTCACTTGAATATGCAAACCATCCTTTTCATGTTTCATTAGGCCCGTTAGCAATTGCAGCGCAGCCAGCAATAGAACTTTGTTTGTGCCAAAAAACCTCCATGAGGTAACTTCGACTGCACAGAAGTACCTATGGCAAAAAAAAAAAAGTACATGTTTTGAAATGTATATCTTCGTTTTATTCAACCAGGTGTAGCTACACCAACGCACTGGTGTAGCTGCACCACTAAAAACAGCGTTTCATTTAACAGGATATGACATCATGCTGCGGAGAATCGTCATTTCATTCGAGTTGGTGTAGCTACTCCAGCATAATTTGTGCAGCACAAATTACACCACCTCTGGAGGAGGTGTAGTGCAATAAAAGAGTGCGGGGAGTTTAAGTTGCTGACGATATTTTGGATAGAGAAAATGTATAAGATGAATATTTTCACAATTCTTGTAGATAAAAATGGAAATGCACTAGTTAGCGTCAAAAATGAACCTAAGTTCATCTCAGTTAATGATGACTTCTAAATATTCGTGGTTTTCATCATGTGGTTGTGAAATATTACCTCAACCTTTCAAGATACAAGCATTTTCGATCATTAAATTTTGAATTATGCACCAGAGGAAAGTGCTTTTTAAAAACGGCATTGTCATGTGCTGAGAACATTCCCTTCGTTTGTGGTCGGAATTTTATTTTGTCATTCGTGTAGGCCTAGACCACACAAGTGGCCACAAATACGAAGGAAGGAGAACTTAGATTGAATCTTATCTGAATACGGTACGGTACTTTGAAAACGAAACATTTGGAATAATAATAATTAAGGGTAGGATTATTGACCATCCTGTTTTTAATTATTTGAATGTGTTCTCACACCCAGGCAATGTTGTAAAAGCTGTGTTATGGATACAGCATAATACAAAGCCAATATAGGCGATACCAATCCGTCTCTAAACAAATATTTACGGCATAGAGGTAATACATAGTAGAGGGAACATGACGTCACAAATGTGTGTCCAACATGGTCTCGAGAGTTTGCAGTCGTTTATTATTGTTTTATCGGCTTAAAAATGCAGTCGTGTTGTTTGAAACTCATGGCGTACCTTCCGGAATAGATATTTAGTCATGTGGTGTCACCAAGATCTCGGTTCAAACCTTTAAGGCTCTGACACAATGAACTTTTAACTGCTGTGCAGTGCAGTGCCGTGCCATGCTGGTGTGATTCTGGCTATCTGATTGGCCCATGTGACCATGACGTCACTGCCGTTCTGCTTGCCGGGCCGCGCTGTGCCGCCAATTCCAGACGAACTTTTAACTTTTTTGGCAACGGCAGGGGCGGTACTCACCGGCCAACCAACACCGGCAGGGAGTGGCAAGGTGATTGCTATTGGTTGACTGATGTACATCACAAAACGAGAGCCAAAATTCCGTGACAGCGCGCAGAGAAAAAAATGTAAAAAAACAAAAATAAGCGACTGCTCTGCCACCTATTGTGCGCAGAATGAACTGTATCCCAGCGGCAGGCACCGACATTCATTGTGGCCTACAAAGAGGAGAAAACCGGCCGGTCACCGTAGCGGCAGCACGAGCGGCAAGTCACCAGCAGATGGAACTTTTCATTGTGGCAGGGCCTTTACAGTAAGTATGTAGCTAATATTTACTTTTTACTAAAAACAGCTGTGTTAAGGAAAACAGTAACATGGCAAACATATTTTTCATTTGTCGCTCTGAAATTTCTACGCAATTAAACTATGCGATAATATGGTAGTATGTTCTCCTTAGTTAATATATTCATGAGGGACCAAATTAACCCAACATATGTTATTACTAAGCAATTATTATCATGCCTCTCAATATTTTTTCAAATCTCCCACTCATATTTCCCTAAAGTCACGTGACACATGTTGAACAAAACATACAATTTCGTATGCAGATGTATAGAGGATACTCCCTCTACCCTATATTTACTCTAAGATTTACAGAGTACGAACAATTTATCCTTTCTTCCCGAAAGCATTACAAAATTGAGGCCAACAACAAAAACAAACACTGCAGGTGCGTGCTGCACTAAAGTAAGGTTAATTCTACTACAGGTTAGAAAGATCAATGTTATAAGTTTGGCACAGGAAAAATTTCTGCCACTTGAGCTAAAGGCCGTGCTACATTCGCCGTAAGAAATAACCGTAAAAATTGAACAAACACATTTGAGGGATGCATGCTACAACACACCGTACCGCTACTTAGCCGCCGTAAGACCGTAACAGGGATAGAAACCTGTCTATTTCTTACGGTGCGTTTCGGTTATTTTTATACGGCTACTTTACTGTCAATGTAGCACGGGCTTAATACTGAGCTCTCCTGAATTTTAAGTTACGTTAAGTTGATAATTTAAAACGTGGATTTCGTTACATTTCACTTTAAAACTAAATTGAATGACAGATAAAATTTCAAAGTTTATTTAAATTATTAATTTAACTACGGTTTCGGATTTATGTGGTCTCTTAGCGATTGAAGCGAAACTAGTGGCAGAAATTTTCCCTGTGCCAAGCTCTCCCATAAGAGAAAACATTTTCTTTCTAACCTAGTAGAATTAACCTTAACTAAAGCCGCTAAAATCGTTTCATTCAATTCTGCCAGTGTAGTTGCACCAAATTTGAAGTCTGGTGTAGCTGCACTACACTACACTACACTAGGTATACAAACACACAATGAAACGAAGCTTATGTGTAAGTTTTTCTATGGCGTTGCGAATGATTTGTTTTTGTTTACAAGTAGTGCGTTTGTGATGATGTGATCACAACTGGCGTTAGCGTCTAGCGATAAATAAGAAAAAATTAAAGGATGTCGGAAGAAAGTTTCACAACGAGAATGCGTAAAGCAACTCGAGAAATACACAGCCTCAGTGATTCCTTAGTTAACGCCAAGCTTGCTTTTGGTAATGAAGTGATTGGCTGGTATTATAACCTTAAAATGCTATTTTTATTGTAAATACTAAGAACATCTACTCATCGTGTACCGACAAAACTACTGATTTAATAGGCATAGTTTATAAATGAAAAGTATTTCTACAGTGGTTAGAACTAGTAGTACGCAAAAAAAAAAATAGTACTTTGAAAATTTTTGGTTATTGTTAGTTTACATGAAGCTTAACAATTTTAGTTAAGTGACGTAACCCTACGAATAGTGTAAAACTTAAGGTAAATTAACTAAACGAAACTAACCTAAAGCAATACAAAAATTTAAATCAGTAGGCCTCTAGCATACGTACGACTACTTCTAACTTCTACAGAAACATTTTTCATCAGTAAACTATGCCTGTACAATCAATAGTTTGGCCAGTATACGACTAGTAGCTATTCTTGATATTTACTCTGTTAAAATGTACCCTTAAGCCCATGCCACAATGAAATTTTAACTGCTGTGTCAGTGTGATTCTGGCGATCTGATTGTCCCACGCGAGTGATGTGAACATGACGTCACTGTCGTTCTGCGTGCCGTCGATTCCAGGTAAACCTTTAATTTTTTTTGGAAACTGCAGGGCAGCACTCAATGCCCAACACCGTCATGGAGTGGCAAGATGATTGCTATTAGTTGACTAATGTACATCACAAAATGTGAGCCAATACTGTGACAGCACGAGGGGGAAAAAATGTGAACAAAATAATAATGAATATTACTGTAGCCCAACGGCTGGCACCAGCATTCACTGTGACATACAAAGAGTAGAAAACCGACAATTCACCATAATTGCACCGCAAACGGCAAGGTACCAGCAGATGAAACGTTTCATTGTGACGGGCTTTAATTTATAAATAAATGTTTATAATAAATGTCTTCAATGTAAGCCTAGTTATGTATTAATAATTCTAAAGTTAGCCTACTGTCAGTAAATTAATGAACTTTATTAGAGAATTTTTTACCAGCTGTTTAAACTTTTCTATGTTTTTATAACAGTGTTTTATGAATAACACTACGCTATACTTTGTTGGACATCACTGGTACTTCATGAAAAACTTTATGGTAATGTAGAAACATATTAGAACTGTACGATTAACACAGGTACCGTGTAGGTTATTCAGAATAAAGTGAGCTCCCAAAAAAGCCCTGATCAGTTTCTATTTTCTGCCAGTTTACTTATATCTTTCCATCAAATAATACCTTTCTGCCAAATATGAACATAAATACTGCCACTTGCTTTTATTTACATAGGGTTGTACAATGTCGACATCTACGTTACACTGCTCCGATAAATGTTACCTGCAGTATCTACTCATTGAATGCACTGGTGCTGAATATATGCTATAATCAACAGTAATTCAAAAATTCATGTTTCTTTCAGTTCTACTGCCATGAACATTGACAATGTACTTAACAGAAACAATAAATAACGTATTTTCTTAATGTGTGAAAAAAAATATTTAGAATTACAGATACTCAGGCTGGCAATCATAAAACATAACAATTTACATATTACCAATGGCTTCACATCATTTGGCAATGATATTCATAGTCATTTCTAATACTTTTGAAAGTGTTTATAAGACTCATAATTATTTCACGATGGACAAACATCCACTGACTGATTCATCTCGCTTCCAAGCGAGACGAAAACCTAACGCTGATGCCACCTGTCGTTGGAATTTTGAACTGTCTGAAGCGTGGAGCAAGCGGCCACGTGCAACGGCCTGGTAGCATCACTTTGTGCTTGCACTAATTTTAAGTCAAATTATACAGTTAGTATAAATGTCAATAATATAATAAATAAATATTTCAAAGTATATTAAATACACAGAAGTTGGTACCATTTTAAGTTCTTTCACTAATGTTGTATTCAAATGGTAAAATACACGGAACTATATGTAATGACTAGTTACCAACCATACAAGTGCTATAGTAACTCCTGTTAATGGTGACTTATATGCAGTAACGGCTAGTGATTTTTTCAAAGGTTAAATCTTTAGTGCTCACTTTATCCCAAATGGCCTATAGCAATGATAAATCATATTTTATTATCTTGAATAAAATATGATTTATCATTGCAAAAAATCACATCCACACACCTAACTTGTTTGTACCAATTGAGGTGGCAAAATAGTAACACAAACTCATATTCTGGAGAACTCAAGTCCAATTCTTGGCTTCTAGACATCTGGAGTTCGAAAGTGAACAGTTTTTTTTGCAAGGGAAAGTTGTATTGCAGAAAAGCCCCACAGAAAAACAAAAAGGTAAAAACCAAAGCCAATATTAAGTTAGCTGTTGCCAACAAACATATAACAAACAATTACAGAAAAATGGGTGCAAGACTAATGCTGACAGTTTCTCTCTTTGTGACCAAATTGTTAGTTGCCATATTGCAGCCCATGACATGCAATGTCCTAGGCCTATACCAATGGTTTCTGTTGAAAAAAAAAATGCTCCCACCACCACCACCACTAAAGTACACTTTTCTCTACCTTTGCCTGCAATATCAGCATTTAATTTGGTTATGTAACAAAAGAGCAGCGTAACAATCAAGAGTTCATATATAACGTCTGTGTTCCAGAAAGGAATGTAGCCATAATGTTATAAAAGACTTCACGAAAACAAAAATAAAAAAAATAGAACCATAGTGACACAAAATTATTCCGTACTGGAATATGGTCGTTGTATGAAGAAAAATAAAACCAAACAATAAAGTAAACAACAAAAATAGAGTGTAAGAAGAACTGTAAAAAAAATTGACAGTAAGAAGATATTGGCTCATGGACTAGTCTAATAGTTTATTATTTATTGTTAAAACCTGTGAAACATTGAACATGCAAGCCACCATGAAGAAAACAAGACAGTTCGGGAGCCCCTTAAGGGTGTTCTAGTGCGATAAAACCATAATTTTATATCTTTATGAAATAGTGTTAGTTTTGTAGACGATACTCGTGAGTACAGCTTCCTCTTACAAAACAATTTTAGCTTTCATAGTTTTCTCATAACAGTGCGACAAAGTCGAAATTTGCTTGTTCTGCTGCCATGCAAATAGTGAAAACCAACTAACCTACTTGAATAAAATAATTCACGGTGATATTACATCCCATGAACTATGCAATAACTAATTAAAAAGACCATAATGTAATATTTTGAATTTTTTAAAAAAATCGCAAAAGTACAAGAAAAAATTTGAATATTCACCAATTTTTTAAAATACAAAAATAGTTCACAGTATTTTATTTAATGTTTCGTTACTTAGTACATGGCATGTTAATTCACTGTGAATTATTTCACTAACATAAGTCAATTGGTTTTCGCTATTTGCATGGCAGCAGAACATGCAAATTATGACTTTGAAACACCATTATGAGAAAACTGTGCGAGTTAAAATTGTTTCGTAAGAGGAAACAGTACTCACAAGTATCATCTATAAAACTAACACTATTTCATATAAATATAAAATTATGATTTTATCGCACTTGAACACCCTTAAATACAAATCCTGGCTGGCTCTGCATGGCAGATTCTTGTTTTAATTCATGTCCTTGTGTAAGTTTTGTGTACTCTTTTCTGATAACCTCACTGCTGACAAGACATAAAGTCAGACAAAAATATAATATGTTTTTGTTGGCAAACAAGTTGTTTCTTCAAAATAAATTCAACAATGTGCATAACTCTACAATTGTGTTGTGAAAAACAGATTTAAACGTTTAGTGTCTTACATTTTTTTTTTTCTTTAAATTCTAATATTTGTGTTTGTTTTCAGCTTTGTCAGATGACAGTGTATGGGCAGAAGGACTGCTTATCTTCTATGAGATTTTCAGATACTTGGAAGAGGCAATGGAAAGACATAAAGACACCCCAATTTCTCAGTTAGACATTGAAGGACTTCGGCGAACAGAGGCATTTGAGAAAGATTTAAGTTTCTATCTGGGAGATGATTGGAAAAACAGCTATGTTGTTCGTGACAGTGTGGCAGCCTATTTGCTACACTTGAAGAAAGTTGAGTCGTCAAACCCGAACCTTCTTCTGGCCTACATTTATCACTTGTACATGGGTCTTCTGTCTGGTGGACAGCTTCTGAGTCACAAAAGGAAGGTACTTGGCAAGTTTCCGTTTGTCGGTGCTGCTCGAGAAGGCGGGAATGCTGTTACTGATTTTGGAGAAATACCAATTTCCAAATTGAAGAGAGAGATGAAAGCTGCCATGAATGACGTCGCTGAAGACTTGGATGAAACCACAAAACAAATGCTGATTGAAGAAAGCAAAACTGTTTTTACTAAAAACAATGAAATTATACGAACTGTTAAGGGAGGGACAGAAGTTCTTTTAATGAAACTTCTGATACTTTTAATACCATTGGCTGTTGCACTGATGTTATTTGCATTACTTTTATTTTACAATAAATGACTTTGATTATAGTAGCGTTTCAAAATTGAATTTGTACAATAGTGTACAGTAATTCATAAAAACTATCTTTAACTCTTGGATTGTTAATAAACAGTTATCAGGGTAAAAATAAGAAACTGAAGGAACATGACACCAGATTTGATGGTATTGTGATTCCTGTAAATAGAGTAAATTATTTTCACACCACATTGCGGTATCTAGTATGTGTGTTAGTATTTGCATTAAAAGAAAACATAAATATAATTATTGAATATTTTCAAAGCCATTTTCATGATGACGATGATGTTTTCTACTGATATTCTACACACATTTAAATTGTTTCTGCCTTGAGGTTCTTCAGCGTGCTAGGGAGGCAAAGTCTTCCTGCTTTTTATAACGTCTCCAAATGTAAACTGCTGTAACATAATCTGTGTAGATATTTGTGAAGCCAGGTAACTGTTAGTAAACAAGGATGAGAATATTAACATTTGTAATGGTTTGTGAAGACACTGTCATCTACTTCTACAGTGCTGGTAAACTTTGTGATTTTCACACACATTTGTTGACTTTCAATAACTTGTTAATCTTCATATTTTTTTCCAAGATATAGGTTTGGAAAAAGAAAAGTTTGTTTTAAAAAAAAGTTTCTTTGGTTGTTTTTGCAGACATGATTTTTATTTCAAAGAGACTGTGTAAGCTAGTTTTTTTTTTTCATCAACCTTCATTAAGGGCGTTCAAGTGGGGAAAAATTCATAATTTTATATTTGTATAAAATAGTGTCAGTTTTGTAGACATTACTTAAGAGTACATTAACATCAAACGGAAAAAAAAATAGCTCATCTAGTTTTCCCCTAATGTCACTTGAAAGTCAAAATTTGCATATTTTTACTTCATACAAAACTTGAAAACCAGTAAATAGAATGAAATGGAAAAAATCTCATCAAAACTACACGTCACCGTCTACGGCTTGAAGCATATACAAACACATAATAAAATATTTCTGTGTTTAAAATAAATTTCTAAAAGTACCAAAAAAAATTTAAATTTTGAAATTTTTTATTTAACATAAACATTTATTGTAACGGGTTTTAAATGCTACAGGCCATAGACAGTAACGCGTAGTTTTGATATGATTTTTTTAATTTCATTATGTTAACTGGTTTTCAAGTTTTGTATGAAGTAAAAATACGCAAATTTTGACTTTGAAGTGTCATTACGGGAAAACTAGATGAGCTAAATTTTTTCCGTTAGAGGTATATGTACTCTCAAGTAATGTGTACAAAACTAACACTATTTCATACAAATATAAAATTATGTTTTTTCCCCACTTGAACAACCTTAACAGCATGAAACAGATTTCAAACTGCTTATAGACCATCATTAAAGCTCTAATTTTAATTTTGGTATCAGCCATTCCCCTTAGTGGTCATCAAACCATTTTATTTGAGATTATATATTAACTTAGTGTTTTGTAAACAGTTTTATTCATAGAATGATGTTTAATTTATATATTTAAAGACATGAAACATAACTCACCTCTCTGTGAACTAAAATGATTTTTTTTTAATGACAGTTGTTGAAACCAGTGGTGAAAGTTGTAAATTTAATTGAAGGTCTGTTGCAATATTATGTAACAAACTGGAATTTGTCACTTACCAGTATATTATGCCACAAACTCATTCACCTATGATGTTTACTTTTTTCATAGTTCCAAGTATGAGATAAAAATGTTACCTTTCACAGTATCATACTATTCTGGATGCCGAACGAAACGTACATTATTTAAATTACCACTTATAATACCGTAATTTAAATTAATGTGGCAATGCAGTAATGAACTAAAATTTCGAGTGTATTTACGTGATCAAATACTTACCAATAACTCTCATAATTGACATGGAATAACATGCCCACAAGTAAAAATAATTAAAAAACATGCCCACAAGTAAAAATAATTAAAAATGGATAAAATACTTGCTAATATTGATAGAGTTACTAATAAACATATTTACACATCCGGCCAAGGAAATAACTGTTAAATAAGACTACTAACAGTCAAAAGAGTGAACTCTCGCTTTACCCTGACCTCTGATCAGTGGAATTGGTAGGTATTTAGCAAGCAAAAATGGAAATTACACTTTTACCATCACTGAATAGGTCACAGAGAGAAGACAGTAACTGCACAGCACACTCCGGAAAACAAAAATTACCAAGAAAGGAAACTGTAAAGCCAAGAGTAAAATAAATATAAACCTGGCAGGAATAAAAGTCTAGAATAAATGAGCAGTCACCCAGTTTCGGTGTCGTGAAGACCCACCACACAGTCAATGTGACTGTGTGTCCGCAGACAGTCTAGGCCCGCTGCCTGGAATAAAAGGGTGCTGCCAACCTGCACTGTAGATGCTCAGAAGTGATGGAGCTATGCAGGCAATCTTGAAGCATAACATACTGCATTGCCACAATGAGCCGAACTCTGAACTAGCGTACACAATTGCTATCGATCCAATTTTATTATAGGTCTTCAGGTGGTGGCCATATATTTTTATTGATGGAAAGTCTACAGCAAAGTTCAGGGCACATTTCTATCTGAGTTTCACATACATCTGGTTGTCAAAGTTTGTAATACCGCAGTCTGGAAAGATCGTCTTTAGTTATGTTGGAGGGCTTCAAAACAGTGATTTAATGAGCATAGTGTCAAACATTCCGTCCTTGTCCGAAGCTACATTGAAACAATGGGCACGTGTAAAACAGATTCGTAAATAATATGTATTCAAATGAACCCACTGCAACATATCTGAAGCACAAGGTAGGCTGTGCCCTTAAAAGAAACAAATTATTTTGTCCAATACAAGTGTTTGTTAAACAAGTGTCCACACCCTTGCATCACCCACTCTACTCCTTTAACAATAATCTTACTCACATCCTTGTGAACTTACCTTTAAGTAACTGTTACAATTAAACAGCAACTGAATCACCTACCAAATAACCATCAAATTTAATTAATGTTTTCACAAGTGTGTAGAGCTAGTTCCAAACATTCAGCTGACGTCTGTCACACTCACAGCAGTGTATGGAGACTTCTGCCAGGTAATAATCTGATGAAAGTGAAAAATATAAAAGGAAGGGACTATGCAGAGCAGAGTCGTGCCAACATGGGGTGCCAGTTAAGTAAACCTGAGGGCAAATTTTGAAATCATGACCTTTTCTCTCATTTATATTTCCAAATAAAATTGATTTGATAATGACAGAGTTTTACGGCCCTTTAACCTCTCAGGTCTTGAGAGCCGATGATGATTTTTCTTCCCGCCTGCCGGTCAGACACAATTAAATGGAAGAGCTTGACACGAAGTAGGTAAAAAAGTGCGTGGGCGAGAGACAGCATGTGAGGAATGCTGGCTTGACTCGGTACGGCCCGGCGCTGTAGTTCGACACAACACTTGACACGTCCTGGCGGCAGGCAGACTGGCAGCCGGCCGGAAAAGCGTAAAGCTGTAACCGTCCCCGCTCCCAAACTTTTTTATTATAGAAATAATGTGTGGTGTTGGATAGGTAAATACAGAATTAGGCCTTTAATGTAACAGTGAATTTATCATGTGAATGAGCTGGCATAGAAAATTATGTTATTAGATAAAACATTTCCTCTGCATATTTGATGACTTTTTTTTCCTAAAAACTAGGCTGTATAATACGTAAATAGGTACAAGCAGCAAATACAGTGGTAGCGGACTGGCGGTAAAAAAACAGGACGTGGCTTGTGTGTCTTTGTCATAGCTAGTATAAAAAATATTTTATGGACAGAAATTTTCACTCCAATTGACGTGCCACGAATAAAAGTTTATATTTCTGAGCGGGCAAAAAATTACACGAGCTATAAATTAGTGTGAGTGAAGGAAATGTTGAGAAGAACAAAGTGCCCAAAATCAATTTATAAATATATTTCAAAATATTACAAACTTAGGTAGGTAGCCTGAGAAAGTTATAGTTATTTTTTTCACAAGAGGACATGAATCTGCATGCCAAAATTCGGGGTGAGGTAGGTAGGTGTATGGCCACGGGTTCCTATCTATACTATTACAAAAAAAAAAAATGTATGTATCCTGAAAGGGAGCAGATATCGCAAAACTGTAGCATAGAAATGTTGGAAATTGTTTCCACTATGTAGCTTAATTTTTAAATTTTTGGCTAGTTATTGACTGAACTGAATTTTCTTAAGTCTATAACTAACCAAAATTATATAAATTTATGTTTTGAAAAAATTAGGCTACATAGTACAAACAATTTTCAATATTTTTATGTAATGGTTTTGAGATATCTGTCCCCTTTCAAAGAGTTAAAAAATTAAACTGACAAAAATAGCATAAATAGCAACCGATGGCTTTGAAATGAAAGTTTTATAAAATGAGTGAAAATATGAAAATGCTACAAAATGATAACTTTCATTTTTAAAATGCTATAAAATCAATTTCAAAATGCTATTTTTATGGGACTTTAATTATGACAATAGGTTGTTCAAATTAAAATGAGCACTACAAATGTAACCTTTGAAAAATACAGTATCACTAGCAGTTACTCAGTATAATTCAACATTACCTCTAGTTGTGTAACTGTGTGTGTGGTTGGCAGCGAAATTATGCAATATAGTTACATGTATTTTCCTATTTGAATACAACTACAGTGGATTCTCTATCCACCGTTTCTCATGGGACTGACAAAAAATTTCAATACATGAGGGATTTCAATGGATGTGGTCTTAAAATGCTGTAAAATTAATTAATCGGCCCCAGAATGTGTTCCATGGATGCAGGTATTTCAATCCATTAGGTTTCAATACATAGAGAATCCACTGTATACTGAAACAATAGCAACTGAAACTGACAATTGTACATTATACAAGTAAGAAACTTATTTTTATCAAACTGTATACATTCCTGCAGACTGCACAATTTATCTTGCATGCGCAGACATCAGGTGTCGTGTCAAGAGAGGTAATACATTTCCCGTCGTTAGCTGTTACGCGTGGAAAGGTACAAATTGGGTGTAAATAGAACTTTAGCAGGGTTTTTTTTTGAGTGCTCACTTTATTCTGAACCGCCTACATAAAAGTCTCAATACCTATTATTCAAAGTATAACTTTACGTATAAGTGTCAAGTCAAAGTTTGTGGGGAACTGGTAGGGTGAAAGGGTAGTGTTTTCTCAACAGTAGCACAATATTTTCATGATAGCATATTTTTGACATTTTCTGTATATAGGTTTTTACAAGACCATATAATCTCTGCTCTAATATCACATGTACAAAACATTTTCATTACTGACATACATTACTTCATGAAAATGGCTACAATTTTAAACATGAAGTTAGTCACCCTTTGTTCATTTTATAAAATAATTTACTCTCTATTGTACTATGTTGTACTTGAAAACAATACTATATAAAATGTACACATTTGAGACATCATTTTAAATTCAAATGTATGGATACACAAACGCTGTGTATTCAAAGTCCAAACATTTCACACAGCGTCATTCAAAACTCTCTTCAAATTATGAAAAAATCGCTCTGACCGAATCACATTTTCTTGCACCTTTTCGTTCACTTTCTTTGTTAAAAACTTCAGGTACTGAAACAAAATCAAATTGAAATTATTGTAGCTACTGTAATATCACCAGGCATATTTTAATACATTAAAAATAGTATTCAATGGTGTCTATTCAACTATTATTTCTCATTTATGTATCTAGGTACTGTACGATCTAGATTTAGCATAGATTACAGAAAAAAAAAAATTTACGAAAATTACAATAAATTACTCTAGTAAACCTGGATCATTGGTACACATTACTGACTTAGATTTGTTACCTTGTTCCCATACTCGTGTCACAATCGTCAACCAACACCAACTTATTAAAGGTTTGAAAATACAGTTGTGTGAAAGGAGATTAGAGTAATACACCCTTTTCACACTTCTCAGGGGAATAATATCTAATGTAAAAGCAGAAAATAAGGCCACAAAAAATATATGTAAATTTTGGGGAAGTGCAAAATAGAGGGTGTAAAGGGTTCTACTGTAACCCAGAAATCATTTACAGTATTTTGAGAAAATTTAAATGCGTAGTTAGATGGAGGTTTACAGTTCTTTGAGAAAATTAAAACAGGTAGATGGCAGTTCAAAATCTATCTTAAAATACCAGTGTAACATTAATTTTGAAGAGAGACAAACATTATAAAAATCTTATATAGGCAGTTCACGATAAAGTGAGCACTGCATAAAGCTTTCTTTCGGCAGTTTTGCAGCCATCTTTAATATTTTTAATACGGAAACTTCCATGTAACTAAAAACTTGTGTAAATGTTTGAACACTCTTAAAAGTTTACATTTATTAGTACAATAAAACATATTTTTAACTAATTACAAGTTCTGCTGAGTGTTCAGTTTATAGTGAACAGCCTATATACTGTCTAGTTACAAACAGGAAACTCTTACAAATATCTTGGTTCCAGTGGACTGAGTGCTTGTTTACTTTTGCGTATTACAAGGGTTATTTATATTTCAACCACCAATGGACTGTAAAAAAACTGTAATGAAATGTAAAATGCTTTTACTGTCAAATGATATATACATCATTCAGCTACATTCCAACATAATCACCACACAGATTGAGACACTTGTCGTACCGGTGCGCCAGCTTTCCAGTACACTCTGCAAAGAAAGGTGACACCTGCCTATTTATTTGACCTTGTTCATTTTAACATTTTGAACGTAGTACGTGCACGAGGTGCATCAAATGATGTGATGATCGCAGTTTTGTTTCTTCATGGAGTGCCCATGAAGCGATAGTAAGCATATCTTAACGCTGCACTATTGTTTACCCCCTTACCACCAAACCAACATATCATTTGAAGTGTGGTTGCAAAAAAACCCCTCTTGTGTGTTTCATTATCATAATTTAGTAAATGTGCACACCACTACAGATGTCATGTGATTACAATAAATGTACCCTACGGCATATGTAGACATTGCTAGTCAGCTGAAAATGCTGTTTCTGCTGAGCAATCTGTTTCAACATCAAGTTCTCTCACTTTAGAAAGAATTTGTGGAATGTAGCACAACTGTAGCCTGCATCCCCATGATGTTACTAAACCAAATTAATTCCTTGTACAATACAGCAATGATGCATTAATCTACAACTGTGATACATGAATACTGACAATGTTTTTACCACAAAGAAGTTTTATAAGTTTACATATGTCTTGCTTACAGGCACCACATACTTTCAGCTGTTTTTAACATTGAAGGCTCAGAATCATAGGAGTGATACGGACAACACTGACATGAAGGCCTAGTGCAGCATCACTCCTATGCACAGGACACTTAACCTACGCACTGTGTTTCAGAATTGTATCATAGGAACAATGGGACTTCCAAATGGCCATTGTACAATTTTACTAGTGGGAACTACTGTATACACCAAAGTGCACTGTAATATCCTCTATTATTTTGAGATATAAGTATGCGAAAAGTCAGTTTTTAGTTATGTTTGGAAATTATAATTATAATGCACGTGGTGTTTTGAAAGTTCTTCTCTGAATTTGTTTTCTTTTCATTGATAGGTTTGTTGTGAACATGTATGAAACGTTAAAATAAATGTGCATATCTGACAAGCTGCAATGCAATTCACCGTTATGTACATAGTATTCTCATTCTAATATGGGGAAAAAATTATGTCAGTTTCTGGTAAACTGTACCCAATAATAATATTTATTTTCCCACACACATTCTGGTCACCTAATAATGACACACTATTTTTTTTTTATTATTTAAAGTAAGTAATGATTCAATATCTATTTAAAGCTTTAGTCAATCATACTCAAAAACACAAGTTTGAACTGAGTGAGGCGATGCAACTGTAACATGCTGGACTCGCATTCGGAAGGACCCAGGTTCGATCCCTTGCTCCAGTCATCCTGATTTCAGTTTTCCATGGTTTCTCGAAATAGCTCCAGGTGAATGCTGGAATGGTACCTTAAAAAAGGCCATGGTCGATTCCTTTCCCAGTTCCTGTTATTGTACAAAGTTGTGTGTCACCGTCTCTAATGACCACGCTGTCGAAAAGCCGTAAAGCCCACTTACCTACCTACTAGAAGTTTCCATCAGTACCGAATATGCCAATGTAAATCTATCTTTAATGAACTATCCTTAAAATTTATTTACATTCTATCAACAAGTAAGATTAAAGAAAGTACCGTAATTTAAAATGCACAAGGTTTTTTTTTTTTTTAAATTTATGCTACTGAATTATCATAAATAGAAGTGTACTCACACTAACATTTAAGCATAAACCACAGTTACGACAATTTAACAATGAATACCTGCTCCGTGACCATGAGCTGCCCATCTTCCGACAAAGGAGCCTCCAAACCAATACAGCTCCGAACAGCTAGAGTAACTTTTCCATTTTTGCCAATGGTTATGCCAGAATTCCTGAACCCAGACTCCAAGGCACACGTATGCTGCACAACCAAAAGAATACCCTTGCTATGAATAAAGTTCTCAAAAAGACTTTACAACTTAGTACTTACAAATAAGATGACATAATGTGACACAAAAGCACATTATAGGAAATATATGAAAGCCCTGCTTGATTTCTATTTGCAGTCAGTCTGTATGTTGCCATACCCAACAACTCTGTGACAAACATCCCACGGACAGTAAAATCTTGCATCATATACAAGGAGAAATAAATATTATAAGCTATGTGGAACTGCTTGTAGCTTAATTCACCTTCAAACTGCCATTATATTTTTCTGGACAACGTCATGGAGGTATTAGTCCATGGAGTAGCATCTGCCGTACATTTCAATGGTCATTGTGTGAAGCCGACCATTTTCGAACTGCGCATGCGCAGGACGTTTTTTTTACATGAGTCGCCATATTTTGGGTGGCAAAACAATAGCAGAAAGCAATGTAATTATGTATGTAATTCTTTTTACAAAAATTTGCGCCAATTTTTTATTTGAATCATACACAGCAGTTCACAATTGCTTCAGAAATATAAAAAAAAAAAAACAAATTAGCTCTCGCTGTGTGTATGTACTTTATAAACGTGATGAATTTAAATAAAAGTTTCTTATCTGTACAAAGATAATCCTCCGCAACGAATGTACTTGACATAGTCAAAGAATAAATAGGTAATCTATAAGAAGCGATATAAGGAAAATTTTTCATTGCTCTTATTGAACCAGCTTTTGAGGAGTACATGAGTACAGGGATGTAAACAAAACACAGTGGATTCGAGTCATTTGGCTCTTATAAAAACATAATAGGTATAATCCTATTCTGTAGTATTAGTCACGTGACTGGATCTATTCAGTCGTTGGATGTTTATCGAGCGGACATAAATATGAATAGTATCGGTAATGTCTTGGCGGCCATAAAAAAATTACAGCAAAATCTGCAGAAGCAAATTTTAGTCGCTGATCTGGCAAATCTGTGTTATTAGGCCACGTTGTAACAGTGTACTGGTACAATATATGTATAGCCTGTTACAAATACGTATTAATAATGTGTACTGTACAAAACTGCTAGAGCTAATCTCCAAAAATCGTTAAGTATTTAATTCATTACCTACATACCTGAATTACGTTTTCGTGCAAAATTTATATTTGATAAACCTACAGACTTCCCAGCCAACAAAAATTCTACGCTCCGGCATCATATTTTTTCGTGAAAATGCTCTCAAAACGCCTTTCTTTTATGGGAGTCTGTGTTTTTCTTTTTACACGCACTTTCCTGTAAATTGTCTGCTGGCTGCTATCTACCTTGCTCCCGAGCAGGGTAGACCTGAGTGGATCCGACAACGAGATCTAGTTGAATATTTAGAGTTCTTGAGGGCTGGTAGACCTTTCTCGCGTGACATTCTTGACCGATTAGATCCAATGGGGTTTTCATAAGCACCTATTGGTTCATAAAACCAACTGTGTTCCTTGAGACTACGATTGTTCAGTATTTTGATACATAGATATCTATAGCAAAATTTAAAAATGTTACCAATATCAAATTTTTTAAATATCAATCGTACATCAAAATTGACAGTATCATCTAAATTGGCAATATTG
>PNEQ01003573.1:20788-42617 GCA_003012365.1 Medauroidea extradentata | reverse complement strand
TTTCATTATGTTAACTGGTTTTCAAGTTTTGTATGAAGTAAAAATACGCAAATTTTGACTTTGAAGTGCCATTACGGGAAAACTAGATGAGCTAATTTTTTCCGTTAGAGGTATATGTACTCTCAAGTAATGTGTACAAAACTAACACTATTTCATACAAATATAAAATTATGTTTTTTCCCCACTTGAACAACCTTAATGGTTCACGTAATTTAATATTCACGTGGAAGCCCTTAAACGATAATTTGAAAATGTTTTCTGCGTGGTTAAGTTGATAACTTAATCATCGAATCAGTTTAGTCTAATTTATAAATCATATTACATTAAAGACCGCTACGAAGTAAACACAGATCTGCCGAGGGTGGGTGCTTAAGAGGGCTCCCTAGCTGCGCTTCAGATAGGTACGTTGCAGCGAGTCACGACTATTCTTTTTATGTCGAAACTATTTAATGCATATTATATTTATAAATCTACGAAAAGAACACCAACTTCAAAGTATGTCGCTATAGTTTTAAAAGTTCGACACGTTTACTGGAAACATCATTTTTGGCCTCTGAAAATGGCCAAAAATTGCTTTTACAGACTACCGCATCTCGAAAAATAACGACCTGATTCGAAAAACACAACAATAGAAACAAGCGTTAGACTTTGAACTACGCTGCCCACAAACAAAATAATGTGGTCACAGCTTTAAGTCCCATAGGAAAAAGGATAATAGTGAAGCACTGCACGTCAGCTGAGTAGCTTGCACGGAGAGGCGATAATACATTACATACGTCGGTCAACGGCAACCTTACCACTCCTGCCTCACACACACAAACAGTCTTTCTAAGGAGGCCTCTTAATAACATTCCTTGACTGCTAGAAAGGTGCTACCTCAAAAGTTGGTTGCGCCGTCCTCTCGTCATACTTTTTTTGCTTTATTAAAATATTCAATCTCTGTGCCACTCGTGCGTCGAAGACGACGAACTTGAATTTGCAGACAAGCTCTATATTGCTTCCCGCGGAACCTGTTAGGAATTTCGGACTGAAATTTCACCGTCGAAAAGGTCGCTAGAGTGTGCGGGTGGCACCCCTGGTGGGAGAGGGGAAAATAAGGGAAAAGAGGCACTAGGAAATCTTCAAACGAAAAGAACTGGCGAATGCTTTCAACATCTCCAAGCATAACTGCAACTCGCGGGAAACCTTAGCATTGCCACGCACAAACTCACCGCCGACTTCCATGATATTTGGTTACGTCTCTTGTTTGCCCGTATGAATAATTCATTCTTTGTAGAGAAGAGTACTGTGGTTCTGGAGAGGAGAAGAAGGAAGCACTATTCACTGCCTTCTTATAATTCTCGTTATTGCCGTACGATCAACTTCAGGCATGGTTGCACGCAAAATTAAACGTGCGTGCCCAACAGCAATAAAATCTATTTATAGAATATTAGGATCACTTCCCTTAAGGAGGTAGGCACCGCTAAGATTTTTATCATACGATCAAAACCCAATCAAAATTTTAATGTTTCCAAGGTTTCCTTAAAAAGACTTAAACAGATAGGCTTAACGCAATTCAAATTACTTCAACGAAATGTTAACAATAATCTCAGGTTTATAAATTGCAATAAATATTGTGTAATTATATGAAGTAAGTTTTTCATGAGTACTAGCTGTATTTTAAATACATCGATGTGCTTATCACTTCAGAAGACTTCCTACACAAGCGCCTAAAACCACACTCGACGTGCACAGTTGTAAAACTTTAATCCTAGTCGTGCGTGGCAACAAGAAGAAATTGAATCGTTACAAATTGCCACATGTAAAACTCCTAACTGATAAATAAATAAATCTTTGTTAGTAAAAATGTGTCTTCTTTTAATTTTTTGCGGAACATAACATTTTAATTGAGGACGGTGTTAGCCGAGGGGGATAGCTGACGTGGGTGGATGCGTGTGAATAAAAGTGTCTGACGCATTCGGTAATGCACGATGTCGACACGTAAGAAGTAAGACATTATATTTACACACTATATACAGAACAGTGCCTGCGAGGTACTACAGCGTTATCGTAAACCTAATTACAGTAAACCTATTTCAGGACCTACAAACACAATATTGCACATTACATTGTTATTCATACATTATCCATGTTGTCTCGTATGCGAGTGTTTTGTTCTCGACCACGGCTGTAAAACATTACTCCGTAAAACGTTAACTAAAGTGATGCAGACACACTTTAAACTTTCACCGCGTTTCAAAAGAAGTATAAAGTATGACCGTACGTCCACAACATAAATGTCTCTATTAGTGAATTTAAAAAAAAGTACAAACTCTATTATGAAGGTATTTTAAAATCTTTAATTACTATAGAAGAATATCGTATACTAGTTGTCGTTATCCAAACAGTTTTCCCTTCTCGGCACTGTGACATAATTCTCGTTGAAACTTCAATTATTAAATGAATCACTGAGTCAGCTTAGTGAAGGGTTCGAACAGTCGAATTTGTCATTGATACACGACACTGTTCACATCTGTCTGTACCCATGTCTTCTGCTCGTGTGTGTTTAGTTATTAGCTGCCCCCAACACCCCACGCATATCCGATAAGCATTCGCATTTAAATACGTATATGACGTAACGTGGGCAGGATGGCTTCGAAAGAAAGATTTGAAAAAGCCTCAACAAATTCAATGAACTACCGATGCCAAATGAACGTACAGACAAGCCATTGAAGTGAAGTGGTTTTGGTCAGCACTTAACATCTAGGTCTTCAGCGCTGATGAGGGTAACGTGATGTATGAAGCAGCGCCGGAATGAAGAGACGGCGGAAACGGGAGATCCCCGAGAAAACCCACCGACCAGCAACATCGTCCAGCACGGTTCCCACATTCTATCATCCGGAGACCGACCCTGCCGGGAATCAAACACGGATCGCCTTGATGTAAGACGAATGCTCCAGCAACTGCTCTAGCCCCACCAACCAGCCAGTGGTTTCGAACATGTGAGTAGTGGGGGAGTAGCTGGCGAGGATGTCGAAGCAACCTCGGACGGCAGAGTGGACAGGTTGACCGCAGAAGAGGCCGTGTTTAGCGAGCGACCGGCCGGTTAGCAGCACGCGACGACTGAGCAGCGTCACGCGAGGATTGGACACGACCCCTCACACTGGAGTCGAGCCCCCGTCTTGGTCACGCGAGGCGACGCCGACCACCGGCCCTACCTCCCCTCACCCCTTCCTCAACAACCACCCCGGAACCTCTAATTTTCACCTCGCTTCTGAGGGTGGCGGCACTGCGGCACGCACCTAGCCTAACACTGCACAGTGCTGGTATTTCCGTGCGGCACGTGCGTGAAGACAGTGATTAAACTGGCGCTTAAATACCACGCGCGTGTGTGTGTGTGTGAGGCATAAAAATCAGTGGAGCGCTAAGGGTGCAGCTGATCGGCGTACGCATCGCATCATCACCTCTACGCCTAGTCCATTCAACTGGCATCCATGGCTTTATCTATTCAATCTGTGATATGTAATTTTATTTTTGTGGGAAGTATGATGTAAAGTAGGTATAATTGGTTCGGGATAAAGGGAGCACTCCAAAAAGCCCTGCTCAAGATCTATTTCCGCACGTAACGACTAACGACAGGACACGCGTAATCTTTATGGACACGTCACTTAATGTTTGACCGTGTAAGATGAATTGTGCAGCCGGTATGAATAATACAGTTTAATAAAAAAAGTTTATTAATTATACATAATACAATCACATCTATTTTGGTTGATGTTGTTTCGGTATTGTTGTATTTAAATAGGAAGCACACGGAACTGCATTCCGTAATTTCGCTACCAACCTTACAAGCGGCAAGGCAACCAGAGTTAATATATGCAGTGACGGCTAGTGATATTTTTCAAAGGTTGAATTTTTAGTGCTCACTATATCCCGAATGACATATACCTGTTTGTTAACGAATATCAAACTGCAGCATTCACACATTCCCAGCGCAAGCTTTCTTTTGAGTTAGTGATGAATATAAAATGTTTTAGTGATTTGTTGCAAAGGCACAAAATACACATTCTTGTATGTATTTAAAATGAATAAATGTATGTTAAGGGCACACGAGGCGGGTAGAAAACTATGCTCTGGTTGGTCAGAACTCCGTGCCGCCATGAAGAAGGGGTGAGCCGAATTTCCCGCTGTAATACGCAGCTTTGAATTTTTAAAATTTTTATTTTCAGTTTCAGCATTTTTTTTTAATTCCAATAATTTTTATTTTTTAATTTTATGAGCGTGTCATTGTAACCTGCAACGTATTTATCGACTGTGATTTTTTTGAGTTTGGTATATCAGTTGGTTTAAGTGTAGTCGTTAAAACGGAAACATGCAAAATATGACTTTAACAAGCCATTACGCGAAAACTATGAGAGATAAAACATTTTATATGGGCCAAATTTAGTCACATTTTGTGTCTAAAATAAGAAAAAAAATATCTGATACAAATAAAAAAAAATTGTGATGGAAGTTGTGGTAGCCGCGCCCTTAAGGCAGCCGCCTGTGAAGGATATGTTTGTGTGTGTGAGGGCGCAAATCGATGAGGCGCTACGAGCGACGTCGGCTTACACATGTATTGTGACATCGCCTCTACGGCCGAAGTAACAAACGCGCGCGCAGTGTTCCCGCCGTAACGTTTTTACTGTGGTACTTTAAGCGGTGACCCTATCATTTTATTGAACGCCTCACTGTAGCAAAGACCAATGTAGTTGTAGACCTCAATTTCGAACGAATCCGTTACATATATCTTGAGAAACAACAGCGTGAAAAAGCCGATTTCAGCCAAGTTTGAGGGCTATAAAATAATGCTTCCAATGTGCGTGGTGTCTTGAAAGTCACATTCACAAGTAGTATTAAGTGTGTTTTCTTTTCGTAGATAAGCATTGTGGACGTAACTCCGAACACGCTGCACGCAGTTCGAGCGCCAGCCAGGCGGTCACCTTAAAGTGCCCCGCGACCTGCGATTCAAAAGCGTTGAAGTGTGATACGAATATGATTTTTTTGACGAAACTATTTAACGCACATTATATGTGTATATCTACGAAAATAACTCACTTTTCTATGTCGCTATAGTTTTAACAATTCGACACACTAGAAATATAATTTTCTGGCCCCTCAAATTGTCTAAAAATGGCTTTTCCAGACTGCTGTTTATGTAAAAATAACAACAGGATTAAAAAAACACAACTACAGAAACAAGCGTTAGACTTTGAACTATGCTGCCCAGAAATAAAATAATGTGATCACCGTAAGTTAACTAACCACATTCTCTGTAACAATAATATCACACGTCACGAATACCGGAAATGTCACCTCGGCAGGTTGCGATCCCAGGACTTAGCCATTAAGTACGTAAAACTTTCATTATTTAATGCACAGGTCAACGCTAAAATAGATTATGATCACGGCCAGCGGGGGTAAAAAAAAAAAAAAAAGGAATTTTTTTTAATAAGGTATAATAAAGTCTAGCCTTTACCACTGAGAAACTTAAAGACGGCGTGTTAGATAAATAAGCGCTGAATTCTTCAATTGAGATCATCGCTTTTTGAAAGTCAAAATAGAAAAACAACAAAACAGCAATCCTTGGTAATGATATTTACCAACTTTATTAACAAACATTTTCCAGAATGATGCATTTGTTAAACGTGATCTCTTGCGCCGCAATTAAATGTACGAGATTTCGGCGTCAAAGATTGTTATTCGGAGAGACGTTACTACAGAAAAATTTTTGCTCAGAAAGATGGCAAAAACTTGTCTAGGATTGCTGTTTTTTTAATTTTGCAAGTTGCCTTTGAGAAACCTACAAATAATAAACTGATGCTGTTAGCGCTGAATTATGTGCCACTTTTAAATTTCCTCTTCGCCGGAGCAGATTTTTAACCCAAACTGATAGTGTTACCGACCAAACCATCTAGGTAATTATCACACTGTGGCGTGTTCTCTCGGTAACACGAGTCCTCGTTAATGTACATAAGGGCATTAAGCATTAAGAAGTGTTTATTATCATCCGCAGCAAGATGCTGCTCGTTCTTCGCAGTGCTGGAGCGCGCACTTAAGAGTGCCGTGTTCACTTACACGGAGCCACGGTCCCCACGAAACACGCGTACCAATGTACGCCAGTGGAAAGTTTACACACATAAAACATAGACTACCTACTCATACATTATGAATACAGTCTGCGTGTTTTAAAATCTGCTGAGCAAAACGCACCTTTGAAGCAGCCATTTTGTTGCCTCAAGTAATATAAGCATATTCGTCACATAACCCGTGACTTTTTTATACTGAGTTTATCTTTTCGATACAGTAAAAAAAAATACAAAATTTTTATACAGCATTACAATTTCAAAAGGCTATTCAACACCTTAGAAAAATAAAGAAACTTTGTGTAGACGCAGAATGGAGCCGGCGAGGCAACTCGGAGAAGGAAAAAGAGGTGGATAGTGGGAAAAGTGTTTGCGCTAAAGCCCGTTACAAAACATGTACGGAATGTCCACAAACGGTCATATAATATGCACACCTATAGACCCCTGGGCTGAATTGGAGACAACTTGCACGCCATGGCCAGTTCGGCGCGCTGTGAATAGGGGCGATATGCTTCTCTTCAAGCGTGGGACACTGGATTTTATCGACACGCTGTTCCCACGCGTCAAATGTGGAAATTCGACACCGGCCGTGAGTTAGTGTGAGTGAGGCACGGCGCGTAGGGCGACGCTGACCAACTCCTGTGGCGCGGTATCGCCTCTAACGCACGACACTGAAACGGCGCGTCGTGCAGTGGTATCGTAGGACACTCGTCTGACTGACATTTTTAGTGGTTACTCCATATTTTTATTGGTGAAAAGTTTTAAGCAAAGTCCATTGCATGCTCCTAGATAAGTTTCACACGAATCCCGCAAGTAGTTTTTCAGATATAACAGGTTCAAAAAACTGTTTTTAGCCATTTTGAGGAGCTCCGAAACGATTTTTCTAATCGACGTGATGCTTTGAAAAGAATCTTCAGTCATCATTTGGAGTGTATTTTCTTTTCGTACATAGACACATTGAGCATATGTGGAAATAGTTTCTTTAAAAAAAAAAAACGGTATTACGAACACACTGGAACGCATTTTAAGTGCGTGGTAGGCGAGACCTATCTACCTGCGTTTTAAACGCATTGCAGCGAGTTACAAGTACTCATATTTGGAATAAACATCTCAACGCGCATTACGTGTGAACATCTGTGAAAATAAAACACATTTCAAACTATTTTTCTATCAGTTTAAAAATTATGATCGCTTATTGGAAACACGATTTTCAAGACCCTCAAAATGGCTAAAAACAGCTATTTTTAACTGCCTTACCTAGGAATATTCTAACTGGATTTGAAAAACACAACATAAATAATCACTGGAATTTGAACCATAAGTATCGCAAATAAAATAATACGGTCACCGCTAAAGTCCCATAGGAAAATGAATAATAGTAAAGCTCTGTGCGCCAGTTGCTGGGTTTGCGTATAGAGGCGATAATACATTACATACGCCGACCGACGTCACTCTTAACGCTCCATCGGTTTTGTGTCTCACATACGCCAACGCAGCGTACCTAGATAAGAAAACCACTGACATGGAAACACTCATCGCTAACCCACGGAATGAAGCAAGTGACTGTCAGAGTACCATGGCATAACGTAGCAATAAGAGGTGACAATCGCTAACGTTATCGGGCAGCCTGTAATCACACACGTGAACGTTAATAGCGTCCCAAATGCCAGCCTATCTCGGGGAAATGTTGGGACAGGGAGTATTTTGTTTCCTGCGTGAAACGCACGGTGCCAGCAGTATTGTTCCGAACCCGCTGATGTACGCATCGATGCCCACTGCATGTGAGCGCACTTCCGGTCCGTCGTCGGCCGCACGAAACCAATTTCTGAAAATAATCCACGCCATGTTACATTAGTGGCAACTGGAGCCTGTATAATGTTTCCCTGATATTTCCAACACGGGAAAAAAAAACAGTTTGCACGCGTGCTCTCTCATAACAGACGACTCGAAAATAGAGATCAGATGGTCGTAGCCGGGGATTGAACCCGGGCCCTCTAGAATGACTGTGTTACCATTGCCACCGCAGCCTGCACACTTCCCCGCAGAGTCTGTCCCAAGAAACCAGCGCATTTATCTGACAGTTCTGTTCTCAATTTTCTCTTGGTCTGCGGTCAATCATCGTTTGGTTTCCATGATACTTCTAGCAATTTTACATGTTCACTCGCTCAATCAGTAAGTTCAAACATAGTTTCACGAAAGTAAGATATTCGATTAAATTTTAGAAATTACATTTACCAGCTGTCGAAAAAGTGCACCCGTTCGTAGGATACATACCCCACCAGGGGCCGTGATTGGTACAGCGGCATGAGTGCTCGCCCCCACTACGACGATCCGGGTTTCCGGGTTCAATCCCCGGATTTTCGCATGTGGGAATCGTGCCGGACGATGCCGCTGGTTGGAGGGTTTTCTCGGGGATCTCCCGTTTCCCCCGCCCTTTCATTCCGGCGCTGCTCCATACTCACATCACGTCACCCCTCACCAGCGCTAAAGACCTCGATGTTAAGTGCTGACCAAAATCAGTTCACTTCATTTCACGTACCGCAGCATCATTATTTGTCGTAAACGTCCCGTCACCACTGGCGCCCAGACGTGGTGCACTATGTTACGTCAAGGAGTAGTCCCGGGCCCCTGGCTCGCAGCTCGGCGCGGCTGGACGGACCAGGGGCACAGCTCACCTGTCTGCGTGCGTGCGGTTGATCGATGACGTCCCTCCCCCTGCGTCATTACACGCCCACTTACGCCAACTGCACGAGCTAGCCCGCCCCGCTCACGTATACATCGCGGCCTCCATTCTCGCCCGCCTTGCTCTACAACCCCCGCGCCGCACGCAGGCAACCCCCCCTCCCACCTCCCTCTCCAACCTCGTCAAGCTCTCTTTCAACATACAGCGTCCTCAGTAAAGAATCCCGCCTCTTCGCCCGACGAGCCTGACACCTAACTTCCTGACGTCCATTTCAACTGCCCCTCCCACACCAATCTGTCCACGTTTCCAACATGTTCCGCTGCTTGCCTCCGCGGGACGGGAATTTTTATTTTTATTATTTTTAGTCGCTGCCATGGCATTTTAATGTAAAGTTGGACTTGTATAAAAGAGGGAGATCAAACTTTATACATTAACATAAAACGTTTTTATGAAATGTCATTTGTTTCTGGGTTGGTAAAAAACATTTTTTTTCTACTTTATATTACAACTATTGCCCTCTGTAGCGTGGGCGGTAGCACGCCGGTCTACGGCACATAAGATCCTGGGTTCGAATCTCAACTTTGGCATGGATATTTCTGTCGTTCACTTAGTTGTAGATAGTTTGTAAGCCGTCCCGATAAAACCGGGGGACGTAAATAAACCTCTAAAATAAAAAGGTCAACTATAATATTAGGCTACCACTCGACAATTGTTACTACACGATGTTCCAAAGAACAAAGTAGTTATCGTTGTACCCGTTCGCGTATGACATTCTATACAACATTGGAAAATCGTAGTCGCCATTGTTCAAGGCCAGAGCCTAGCAGCTATAATGCAGACACTGCCCTCGCATGTGTAATGCTAATAACCAGCTGGTGCTCGCATACCAACTGCTTATAAATGACTGATGCTGCTGTTGCCATGGATACGGTTAACTCTACCACATGCTAGAAAGAAAATGTGTTTTCTTATGGGCGAGTTTAGCACCGCTAGTTGCGTGCTATCGCTAAGAGATCTAATTAAATACAATGCAGTTGTAAATTTTAATTTAACTAGGCTTGGCAAAGAGAGGAGCCATTTAATTTAATTTTAAAGTGAAAAACAAACCAATTGATCTTTTCCAACCTGTAGTAGGCATTACCATGGACCAACAAGGATACAATAAAAGGGTTGCCACCGCAGTAAGCATTGAAAACGGACAACCTTATACAGTTTTGTCTAATCTAAGCAAGCAACGATCATACAAGGACAGAGTCGGCACTTCCATATTGACCAATCTCTCTTAATTGGAACTCTACCTAGAGTCGTAAACGGTTGCGAGTGTACCAACCACTCAACAACAAAAACAAAAAAAATATTTAGGCAATACAATCTATAGCCAATAACGTAGAGTGTTTAGTACCGAAAGTAATATTTAAGTAAAAATAAATTCACGTATATGAGTTTATTAGTATCTTGACACGTAAAAGCATATGCTACTGTCACTCTTCAATTTTGAAGGGAAATTTTGTTTAGGTTCACAAACATTTTGTTTTGTATTTTTAACTGTTTTGCTCCAATATTTCACAATTGTTTTTATTTATTGTTTTAGGATGTTTTATCGTTGTTTCAAAGCTTAAGTAGCTTAAAAAAATACATCAAAAATTTTGAACCAATTGACTTAACCTAAACCAGATGTTTAATTACTGCTCCTCCCGTAATATCACGTATACTACTATCACAACAAGCGCCCCGTGAAACTATCAAACGAAGTGAAAATCGCTACTCTAATAATCTGTTACCTATAATCCGAGCATGTACAAAATAATCGCGTCAGACGCATGTCCCACAAAAAACGTGAAATGAAGAACATTAATCGGAAAATTTTAGGATATTAATCGTTAAATAATTTAAGTACTACCACGAATATCACAGTAAAAAAATTAAACTCCACTGTTATGATTAAAAATACGAAAATAGCCTTTTAAACAGTTGTTTTCAACAGGATTAGCCTATTAGACCTAACATATGTAGCAATTTAAGTTTGTGGGATATAAAAATAAACGCATTGTATTGATTTACTCACTAAATTAAATTTAACAACTACAATGCGGTGTTGTACAACGGCAATAGTTAACGCTCAATACGAAGAACGTAGGTTCCATATAATGTTTCCTCCCTCCCTTCCTTATTAGTACTAGTAGGCTCTACTTTGCTGCCAACCTTGCAATACTACTTACGGAAACTTGTTATAACTTTCTCATGTAGGTAGACATGTTAAGCGTCACCTAATTATATATTTATGCCGGGATAAATTACGTTTTATGAACGTCGTATAACTTGCTAAAGTTACATGCTTTAAATATATTGATTTTATATCCAACAATATTTTTAATTTGAATAGTTTCAGAATCGCAGAACCCATATTTCGATAAGTATTAGTTTTTCTTATTCTACTCTCGGTAAAATACCACTTAAACGCGGTCTTCGTATGTTTCGCATACTTCAAGTATAAAACGTTACGAATATGTATTTCTCTGAACAAAAATTCACTTTTATGGTAACGTATTATTATAATGTAATCCGGGTTGCATCATATAAATAAAAACCAGACTAACTTGCTAAACTTTTAGGTTGGCAACGACCGTCGCTGACCAAAAAGAACGTAATAAATTCACAAAATGACTATTAACTACCGTCGCGCGAGACAAATTAAATAACAATATAGGAAAACCTGAATGACTAGTGGCGTAACCACTAGTGAAGGAAGGAAACACATTACCACATACTACATTTTGTAACATACGTTCAAATGAAAGTAAATGTGCGTAAAACTGTTAAATGTGTTTGTTTCTATTATGGCACAAGGATGTCAAAGCGAGAAGGCTCTCGGCTTACATTGTAGATAGGCACAATTTTTCATAAAATTTTGTGAAACACAGTATCCTAGCGAACAATATGAGAAAACCAATACTTTTAAAAATAATAAAAAATAAGAAACAGAGGAATTATGTAGGGAAAAGAGAAACGTGTACAGAGTGAATGGTAAAGGGTCTGGAAGGACAACAGAAGAAACCGAGAGCGTCTTTAATCATACAACTTGAGATTGCCGTATGAGGCCGACGCGACGGTTGGAGCTCAATTTAAACTAATAGGCAGAGAACATGCTCACAGGATTCATAGAAACTAATATGTACATCTTGGATGTTAATATACTACTAACTTTATTAAGTCTCATTCGGGAATCTGTATTAAATAGTTGCCAAGAAGTAAACATACACATATAGGCTAACAAATAAGGATGAACAGCAAAACTACAGAGAAAGGTACTCATTGTAACAAATGCGTGCACTGGTGTTAGGAACCATCATGCCAAGGAATCGTGGAACTATTGTTGACGATGTCAATCAAATATTCAAATTGTATAGATGAGACGAGTGTCTCATCTAAGTCAACCGACATAAAACTGCCAGTTTTACGCCTGCATTAATTTATGCAATTTATGTTACTATTTACACCTGCTCCCTACGTATGCATTCACTTAAGGGGTAATTTGTGTGCTTGTATTTATTCCTACCTTGCTGTTGCATGCATGGCTTAGGCACGGCGAAGAACGATGGATATACCAGCTTGGCGGCCCCAATTCGACACGGGGCATGCTTGTTGCTGTGCTCCACGCCTTCGCTAACGCTGTTTGCTCGTGATGACGTCGGTGCGCCCGGCGCTCATTGGCTTGGTGTGGCCAGTGTGAACCCCATGTTGGAGCTTGCCGAAGATTGACGAAGCCCGAAGCTGTTTTGAACGTCCGCCCGTTTGCTGATTTGGCGAGCCCAACGAGCTATATAGTTAACATAGAGGGGCGGAAACGCTTCCAAAGTGAAGCCCAATTGAACGACTATTTTGACCCCAGAAAACATGGCGAACAGCAGTGTGGCCAACATTATGTTTAAAATCCGTCTTTATGTTCGCATAAAATTCTTTACTTTATATCTCTACTTTATTTCCACTAAACACAGAAAAAAAATGCAAATAATTATTGTAATATATTATACTGTAATAAAGTTTAAATTAGAATACTTGTTCTCGTCTCTCGGCCAGAAATAAGAGTCAGCCATTTTATCTAGAGTCAAAATACCACGTTCAACTGGGCTTCGCCTCAGAGCTTTGGAGATTGCTGTTTCCGCCCCTCTATGTTTACTATATAGCTCGTTGGGCGAGCCCCTTTGACGTCATCAGGGCGGGAGCGAAGCTATCCAGGATTGCCAACTGCGGTTGTGTTTCAAGGTGTCGCCGAATGTCCGCCTTGGCGCTGCGATTTCTACGACGTTCTCCAATAATATTCGAGATGATTCACCATTGGTCAAGAAATTCAGGGGAGGTGGCAGAGCTGGTATAAATACTGGTGCCAGACACAGAGAAATGCAGAGATGGCCGAGCGTTAGGATGGGCTAAGTTATGTATTTTATTTAAATTGGCGTAGACTGTTACTATGCCCGACGAAGGTTCTATGTTATGTATAAGGGGATTTATGATTGAATGTACGGTCACGCAAAATTATGAGTGTTTGTCTTGTGTTCGCGGGGCCGCAAATTAAGGTTGTTCGCCCCGTTTTTTTGCAGGTCATTTGGTTGCATATCTTTCGGGGCTATGTTTGCAGCCTGTCATTTCAGAAGTATTATACCCATGTTGGGTGTGTTTTCTCTTGGTGTTTTTTCGGGCTAGTAACAGATTCTTATGTTTTCCTTGTTGCTTGAGAATCGATTTGTATATTCGTTAGGGAGCTTATTTGAAGTCAACATGAACTTGAGAAAGATGTACGGAAAAGGTTAAATCAGACCTTGATTATACTCTGTTTTACTTGGGGTTGCTTTTACAATAATGTACAGATTACCATATTTTATACACTTCACTGTAATATGCTTTTTTGCCTTGTTGGCATTTGTTGTACCTGAAACATTCTTCTAGACATTTGTTACCGAAAATTCAATATTCTATTGTATATTCAACTAAGGGCATTATTTATACAAAAAGATTGAGAAAGTGTTGCCCACATTAATAAACGAAAAAAAAAACTTAATTCTATATTTGAATTTCTTTATGAATTGAGGAGTGTTTGCGGGGAACGATTTAAGTGCCAGAAAATCGCATTCTGTAGCTAATACCGCAGGAAGTGATAAACGTGACAATAATGCATTGTTCAGCTCAAACAAATGTCCGTGGAATGCACTTAGTGTTAACTCCATAACTGTTGACATGGAGAGTGATACAAGTGCCATTTGAAGTAACATTTTTCCACAAATTTTTTTCAACAGTTCTTTTCACAGATACAATCCTGTAAATAAATGTAACACAGAATTCGAATTATACAATTATTTGTGAAAGGTCCCCCCCCCCCTTTTTTTTCCTTCCTTCATTTCATGAAACACTTACTGTTTGACACTTATGTCGTTTCTCACAAACACTCCTCAATTGTAGTTCTAGCACTCCTATAGCTACCCTTGCATCTGCAATAAACTTGTTTACCCTTTTAATTTGTATCGAACCCTAGGAATCAGGGTTTCAAGTTAACGTAATATGCTGCTTAGTTAGTCTTAAGCACACGTAAACTTCAGAACGGTTGATACAAAGACTTCCTGAAACAATATTCGTATCATGTACAGGCATATTTTTCGTGGCAGGGATGGTAGTAAAAGTGTTTGTGACGTGGGAAGCAGAGAGGGTGCGGGCGCAAACGAGGGACCCGGGCCGCAGTAGACGCCACTGCCGAGGGAGAATAGACTTCCTGTGACAAATGGTTGCGCGGTGAAAAGTGCTGTAATGAGCGCGCGTATCAATCATGGCGGGAACAAAGACACCTTTCAAATACTACCGTCATCACAAATGTACCAGCCACCAAAACGTTTCTGTTTTTCCGATACGATATCTATGACGTATATGTGGTAAGTATGTGTTATATATATATATATATATATATATATATATATATATATATATATATATATATATATATATATATATATATATATATATATATATACATACATATATAAAACACAGAGTAGGAGAGAGAGAGAGAGAGAGAGAGAGAGAGAGAGCTATTTATTTCAACCGCAGTCCCTATTTATCTTCTTGAAACTAAAACTAGGTTGTTTCTTTTTTCGTACGACACGTTATCCGCACGTTTGATATAGACCTACGCTGTTACGCATAAATCTAATAAATTGTTATGGTTCTGAGAACACCTGCTAATAATACGATGTAACGTCAGTTACAATTAAAGGCATAATATACCGTACATATAGTGACAACAAATTCTCACGTCCAATTTAAATTTGTATCAAACATACCCAACACACAAAAATTTCGTGCCCTCGGGAAGTGCATAATTTTACTGAACTTGTGTGAAACAGAAAATAACAATAAAAATCCTTTACTAATGTATGAACGGTCCAAGGTCAATAAAGGGGAAATATAGTCGTTAACAAGCACCGCATAAAAAAAATTGTTTGCTATGATCTTTGAAAGAACTGTGCAATGGGAGTTCATGACTAGATTCAGTTTCTTGGACGTACTCCATTGCAAAATTGAACTTTCAATTTTGCAATGGAGTACGTCCAAGAAACTGAATCTAGTCAAAATTGTTTGCGTCCGGAAAACCCGACATAAAAATACTTATACAAGCCGTCCAAGTGAAAAGGCCAGATTTGGTGGATGCCGTTTCTAAGTCGCATTCATTATTATCTCGCGAACGATGTCGAAAATACTGAACTTAAATATGATCATTACATATATGCAGATCTAGGTTCAGCAGTGGAAACTTAGCCTGGCCGCATGGATTGAATAAAAACAGGAAATACTTTCGTGAAGAGTACAAATTGTACAAAGACGCAAACCGGGTCGCAACACTAATTTTTTTGTGTGATGGTAACGACGGGATTTACAGAGTTTGCAGATCTTCGCCCAATGGAATTTTATCCTAAATATCACTGTTTATTTCGAATAATTTCTATGATATCTACAATAAATACAGGTTTTAGCGCAACTTTAAGGGTGCATATTACCTGCAACCCTTACCAAGTCTCGTTGACCCTACGTTGCATGTACGATCTTGTTTAGTTTTTTATACGGAGTACCCATGTGACATTGCTTTTCAGAATAATACTGACGTTTTAAATTTAACTATTATAATAAATCGTTTACATCGTGCACATAATACGAGATGATCACCGTGTGAAACTATCCCGTTAACTGCATGGCGTAACGATAGCGCCCGCTGTGATTCCAATGCACAAAGCGTGGTGTAGCCTACATCAGTAACCTTCCACAAAAGTAACACGTCCCTTGTGTCGCAGTTTGCCTAACTGTCATGGGCCGTGTTATCGTTGTCAAAATACTTGTTTATACTGCAGCGAAACCGGGCGCGACAGATAATTCCATTTGTCGAAGACTGCACACCGTATCCGAGTGAACAGTCCGCCATCAACCGCTAACTGCTGCAGCATTCCTATAAGCGTGACGTCATCACGTTAATTACGTGCCGACACGCAGCGGCGCGTGCACATCCCGTCCAGCGAGTGCTTCGTAATGGTATGCGCAACTGAAAACTGGGACGAGAGATAAAAATCGCCTTGATTGCGTCAGTGCAATATCAGCCTTCTGAACATTCGCGCAGTTTCAACAAACCGGCATGTTTTCTGTGTACATTCACCGCAATACGCTTTTACCATTGAACTGCATCCGGACAACCAATTACACAGTAATTTATTTAAAGACTGTCACCATGATTAATTAGATAACGAGTTACTGGTGAAAATACCGCTCAGAGTTGTTACCGTAACAACAAATATTTTGCCACAGTCCAATGGCATTATTTTGGCCGAAGGGACAGCTTAGTGTCCCTTACAAGTACAGCTTTGAAACAAAGTATAAAACTTTCAATTTCACACACAAAAGTTAAACGTTAAAGTTGATTACGAGCTTCTAAAGTAATCAACGGAAATAAAGAAACCCAGAAAAACTTGAGGAAATTCATTACGGCCGTGTTTGCCAAATATTTCACACCCGACCTACTCGTAAGTCACAGAGAACGGGGGCAGAATTTTAGGACCTTGAGCAAAATGAATTTTAATACCTCTTCTTATGAAAGCACGGGAAACGCGGAAGGGAAGGGAAATTAGAAAAAGAAAGAAAAAAACGCGTAGAAGTGCTGGCGTTGTTTAAACCTTAATTAGAAAGTTCTGGGTAAAGAAGTTGGCTCAAGCAACTCTGCGAGGTATTACCATATTCTCTGAATCACAGCCTATTATCATCCTGATAACATTTCGCCTCGCCTCGTGGACTCTATTATTGTAGTGCATACATTCACCAGCTGGCTGCTCGTGGTTGGCAGTTATCACAATATTGTTATGCATTTCTAGGGTTTCCTCGGCGACATGATTGAATAATAAACCGAGTTCACGATGGAAGAAAAGCAAATGGCGAGGCAGCGCAATGCTGCAGATGACAACCGCCAAAGAAAATAATAAACTCTTCGTGCATACGAAAATGAAGCATATCATCAGAGTTACCGGCAGTCTCTACGCCTGCTCCTCACAAGGAACTATTTATACGTATTTACTAAGAACCAGCTTGGCTCTTCTGTGTGTTGCACTGCGTTATATTTTTTTCCGTAACTACGTAACGTATTCCCTATGCACTGTTCTACGAAAAGGAAAAAATATATAGCAGAGTAGGGCTGTTGTGTACATTCAAAACACTATGCACAAAGGCCATGCTCTTTCATTTATTTCTAACAATTGGAAATAACTTTAATATTTTTTTTAACTAAATGCTTTGAAAAAAAGAGCGATTTTTAAAATAATGTATCCGATTTCTAGCAAAAAAATTTCTATCCTTCATTTTTTGCTTATTTTGACAACAAAATATGTGCTATTTTAGGGACAAAAATCTAAAAATCCGTGTGGTGTAATGCGACAGAAAAATTCAGATACAAACGATGATACATACGTGTTAAAACTGCCAGGATTAATTTGTGATATATGTATTAATTTGCGTTAAAAATATATATTTTTTCGAAACCACTGCAGAACTAAAGAGTGAGGCCTTAAGGGGCTTCTCCACCCTGGCTTGAAATGTGTTGCGGACATTTGCAATTGTTCTTTTTCTTACGAAACGACATAACTTTAATTACATTTGTGTACCTACGAAAAAAAAACACTTCATACTACAATGTCGTTATAAATTTAAAAACGCAGCACGCTTACAAGGAACATGATTTTCGAACCCATCAAAATTGCTAAAATAAAGTTTTTCGGACTGCCGCTTGTGGGAACACACCCATCGTATTCTGAAGACACGAAGATAGCAACATACTTTTTTAATTTACAACTCGCCGCTTAAAAGCTCAGTTGGAAAACGAATAAAACTAAAGCACTTTTAAGTGGCTTGCGCAATGAGGTGATACTGCGTTAAGCCGGTCCGTGGTAGCCTTAGCGTTCCACCGATTTTATGCCTCACACGCACACACACACAAACGCAGCCTATATAAAGCCCCTAAGAACACCGTTTTCGAGTCCTCAAATGCAACATAGGTAAATAAGGCTTTTTCACGAAATTGCATAATATAGTAACTCAGACTGTTGCTAAACCACCCGCTGGTCTTACAATAAATAAACATTGGTGCAAATTTTCCAACAGTAAAATCACAGGGTCATCACTTAAAATAAAGTTCCACAGTCACCGCGGTACGACGGAAACACTGCGCGCCACTATAGCACCTTACGCGTAAGAACAGTAGAGCACTTGATACGCGTATCAGTGTCACCCTTATCGCGTATTTGCTTCTAAGATTCTAACAGCAAAACAACTATCAATTAATTGCACCCTTAAAAAGCATCTGAAATATTTAAAAATGCTTTATTTTGACAATTATATTGTTTTAATAATAATACCGTGGTACCCTGCAATAAACACTTAACTGACGAAATTAGTTTTCCTACCACCAAGTTCGTGAGTTTATAAGACAAAAACCGATGACTCCACATTATCCCGTGTGGTATAATGATCAAAATTATATGTATACACGCAACCTTAAACAAATTGCTATGCAAACGAAAATTCGCATGATATATACTAAACACGAGTGATAATACCATTTAAGACACTAGTACCATTTCTCATTACAACGTCAACGTGACAAGTGGGCTTAAATGACTGATGAACGGCGGCGACCTGGAATATCGTAACGGATTGAAAACAGCACCAGCATTACGTCTGTTGAAAACTGGACGAAAGTTACGAAGATCATGCACGCCGATCAACAATGAAATGTACGATAAAGTCAGCCCAACACACGCGTTCAATTGTGCCGTCCTCTAATACATACATCAAGGAAGCTCACATGTTCTGCTCATACACTTATCCGGGAAGTAGGCCATTCACGATAAAGTGAGCACTTCATAAAGTTTCTTTCAGTCGTTTTGCAGCCACATTTACTATTTTTAATATGAAAATTTCCATGTAACTAAAAACCAGTGTTAAAGTTTCAACACTCTCAAAAGTTAACATACGTTGGCCCAACAAAACATATATTTAATGAATTACGAATTCTCCAGGGTGCTAATTTTATAGTGAACGGCCTTTTTTATAGTGACGTCCATTTTGAATAAATGTATTTTAGACCATAATTATCTCGTCAGTTTTATTTCCCGGGACCTAACATCGTTAGAGCATGAAATATGTATTACGAAGACTTCTGACGTCACAAGTAACTGCATGATAGTTCTGTTATGGCATTTAAACTGTCGAAAATTAATTAATATCCTAGTCCAAGCGATTTTACAGCCTAGACTAACACAGGCACTTCACCAATACAAAATAAATTATAAATTTAATAGTGACTACAATTCCTTTCATTCCTATAAAATAATAAAAATGTATTCCACAGCGTATGCTAATCTGATAGTAGTAGCTTAAAAAAGGTGCCTGTTAGCGCGAAACTGTTTTCCATACTGCTGTTTCGCGAGCTTAGTTCAGCCTCAGTTGACTGCCGCTGTGAAATGCAGATAGTACGGGTAGTCTCCGGTGTTCAGATTATACAAATGTTGTGACGTCAAGAGCTGCAAGACAAGACGCCGCGTGAATCTCCTGGAGCAGCGCCGAACAAGAATATGAGCACACGATTTGACTATGAGACGGTAGGAGAGATAAAGAGAAATGAATCGAGCGAGCAGAGAGAGAGAGAGAGAGGAGAAAAAAGCCGCATAACGCAATGAAAACACAGCGCTGCCTTATCCGCTCTCCTTCTCGTACCAAAGCACATTACAACCAAATATCCTCTCCCGTAAACAAGAAATATGACGGTACGAAAGAAGCCTTTTAAGGCACTACGCAGGAATAAATAAACACCGCAGAATATCAGGTATGCGTGGCTCAGGGAGGTGCAGATAAATTCACCTAGCTAAAGAATGTCCTGCATTTGTTTATTTAATGTCGTAAAGTAACACTCGTTTCCCGACAGTTAAGAACAACCTAGGAAATTAACCACGTCACACGCTGATGATAACACGTTAAGAAAAACCACAACAACTAACAAAAGCAATTTAAAAGTAAAGTGTTGAATAATTTAATTTACATTTTTACATTCAGGTTATGCAAGGACAGCAGAAAATAAACATTTACATCATGGTTCTTTAATTTTCGACACTCTTCTATTGAAATCTCCAAAATTCTTTAAACTGTATACATACAAAATTATATTACATTTAAGAAAATGAAATTAAAGCACGTTGTCTTCAGCATTCTCAAAAACATTAGTCAGAATGGTAATCATAAGATTGCACTAATGTTTCAGTTAAGCTTTATGGACGAATAATAGTGCAAAGGAAATCATATTTTTCATAAACACAAAAAGTCAAATGCTGACTACACAACAAATCAAGATTTAGTCTCTGCAGCTAAAACAGCAAAGTAAAATAAAAAAATGTGTTTACAGTCTGCATCTACGTACGTGACATGCAGCTACGATAAAGAAAATGCCTTTGAACTTGAAGTCGAAGTCGAACGACTAATTTTATGCAAATACTATGAACACCATATAAGACAATTCCGTGTGTCTGAGCAATACGTAAATTTACAAAAATATACTATGCTGCAAAACCTATATGACTCTCGTTCATTTATCTCGTTGGGACAAAAGGGTTAGCCACCCTGATTTTGTATGGAATTTCACGTTGTATGGATATCTTCCCAGTACTAACTAGGACACTGACATAAACAGAGAGGACCCCTCATTGTAGTAAGATCCTCAACCAAACCGTTTTCGAAGGATTCAAATTCGCACTACGCGAAGGCTTGGCACGCCTGCATACGGGCATCACGCATAACTCATGGGATGCTGGAGTAGAGGATCAACAGGGGCACAAGTTACTGACATTCCACTGCATCCACAATCAATTCGTACAGTTTCTTTAAAACTACATGATTCCCGGTCACGGCAGATGGCAACCTTTTTTTTAGTAATTTTGATATACTGACTCTTACTCTTCACTACATAATAAACTGTTATCTTAAGCCTTAAAATACACTTATTAAAACAGGGTAATATATGTTACTACGTTAAAGTTATCTTAAATATGCAAGCCAACCATTTGATCGTAAACAGTACACTTGTTTTCGACTTATTACACTATGAAGAACAAACACGGCGCACATACATAGTGTACAAAGATAACTTCTTTTATATAATGTAGAAAGCAACGTAATATTTTTTAATATACCACAACACAGATCCAGATATGAGAACATGTCCGACACATGAGTAAATATTGAGTTACATAATTTTACATTTCGTGTCAATAAAAGGATAATTCGGTGCTGCTGCGAAACCATTTCTACATAGGCTAGGTACATAGTTTGGGAAATAAACGTCACAAAATGTGTTGTTAAATGCAAGCGGTCTATAACATGGGAAGTTAAGTAGTGGGTTTTACGTCTCATCGGCAGCAAGGTCATTTTAAGTCCATGGTCTTTCATTTATTTCAAACAATTGCAAATAACTCAAATA
>PNEQ01003573.1:4095-20688 GCA_003012365.1 Medauroidea extradentata | reverse complement strand
TTTTTTTTTTTTTTTTTTTTTTTTTTTTTTTTTTTTTTTTTTTTTTTTTTTTTTTTTTTTAAATAAAGTACCGTTTGCTAGCAAAAATTATTTTGCTTCATTTTGCCTTATTTTGACAACCCATTATTTCAGGGTAAAAAATCTAAAAAAGTTTGGTGTATTGTAACATAAAAATTCAGATACAAACTATGATATATACGTGTTAAAACTGTAAAAATTTATTTTTTAAATGTGTTAAGTTGCGTTAAAAATTTTTTTTGAAACAACTGCAAAACTAAAGAGCGAGGCCTTGACGACGGTGAAACACAACTTTACATACGAACAGGAACGAGGAGAGGAATCGACAATAGTATTTAAGGAACCAACGCAGTATCCGACTGCAGTGATTTCGAGAAACCATAAGGGGCCTATTAGAGGAATTTTTATTTCTGTCGTGTTATTATGAGAAAATCTATAATAGACACAACGAAATTATATTTATTTGTGGTTATTAAACCATCCGTTATGTGCTGACAAGCTAGTCAAAAGAGGGCCATCTCAAGTAGCCCTACTATATTACACCAAAACTTTGATTAGGACGGGTAACGTTAATTTTCCCATAATTCAAACTCTAAGTCCTCTCGCGTCGTGTGCTGACGCTTTAAAGAGCTACGCTTTTAAAGATTTTACTTGCACAAACTATCTACAAAACACATATAATTTATTTAATTGCACATAGGTTCTCATTTCACCAAAAACAGCACAATTATGAAGTTCGCGTGAATTCTTCTAAGTACCTCGATGTTAATTTACTCTGGCTATTAACATCCAAGATGCGTTACTTCAAAACCTACTCTCGATAACTGACGGATATAACCTGGACATTTTGCTATCAGTATATCCAGTAAAAAAAAAAAAAATACTAACACAGCTCACAGAGAAATACGTAAACAGAAGAACTATAACGTCTATAACGTAAGCTTTTTCTAGTTCCTGTAAATTTTTTTATGATATATGGACGGTCATAATAGAGTTTAATATGCTGTTGATTCCTTAACATGGAGTGTAATGTGTCTGAAGACAAACACTGTTGTTTAACTAATGGTTTCCCGAGTGCAAACAGGGCAGTCAATCCGGTCAAGTTACTTAGGGCCTCCTGATGTCCAGTGGCGGCTCGTGGATTGTTGCCAGGTAGGGCTGCAGTTGCTAAGAGCTGTACAGGGTTGTGCGCTGGTTGACTCTACAGCCACTGATACGCTGATGTGCAGGTGCCCCTTACTACCGAGTGGTCACATGATCAAGTAGCCGGAAAATATTTCCTGGTCGTTGGTCTACGGCGCGTTCGTCAAGAGTGTACAGTTCCGACTATCTGCAACCCCACCTGGCAACAACCCACGAGCTGCCACTGCTGATGTCCCGACATCATATCAAGACTTTCCTGTCACGCCCTGTCGTCATAACAAGAATGAATTCCGATCATCCTTAAACCAAGCACATATTTCGAATTTCCAGAATGAGAAAACGTCATTAAAGAAAACAATACGTGACCAACCAAGGTAATGAGTTAACGGTATCACGGAACTCGTAATTACGCGAGGAGCGAGCTAGGACACAATTTAATTAAAAGTTGTGGGATGTGTGTCATCCCTGAGATTCTCATGCAGCGTAGTGCCTAACTGCACCCAGGGAGCGGCAGAGACAGTTGCTGCGGACAACACAGGGCGTAGTTAAATTTAAACCTTCTGTACTCTTCCTCCCCCTGTTATCACCCACACTCCTCTTTCACGGCACCCCTGGCCGGAAACGAGGAGAAATTCCCAAACATGCCACAAACATTGCGTCCAGCTTAATTCGCTCCCGTGCCTGCATCGCAAGGCACAATGCATCTAAGCTTCCATTGGATGTTCTGTAGCACACGTTCTCGTCAGTCCCACTCGTTTTATAACCAGCGGTGTACATGTCAGTCATGAGGTGAAAATGTTAACACTTTAAAGTACAAACTAAATGATCCACTCATCAGGCCATAACAGTTACGCTCTAGCCAAGAAAATACTGGAATTATACTGCTAGTCTACAATTAGACGCGGATAATTTATCTGAGCGGAATAGAAATAAGTCACGATATATTATATTTCCGTACATAACCTGAACAAGTAACTTTTCTTAGAAGAATATGCACGTGTCATTTATTTAGCTTCAGTTCAAAAATTTCTCTTGACATATAAACGTTATTGTATTGCACTATGCGTTAAAACACAAACCGTTAAGTCAAAACCATTCTATACTAATAAAACTTACACTGTCCGGTCTCTTTACAATATAAGAATAGCAATTTTATTTCTTTGATTATCCTCTTCAGAATGCTGAAAACTCTCACGAGATCTGTATAGGAGTTAAGAAATTCTGTTAAAACTGTCCAAAGTTTTAAATTTAAATACAATATTTTATTGTTTCCATACAATCTTGTAACGACTGAGACTACGTACCTAACAATGTAACTACTTCTGTAAATGCACTCTACAAAATAAAGACGACAAAGAATCAAGTTCGTGAGCCACCCCCACTCCCCCTGCAAACAACGCACATGTGAGTCACAGTTGATTAGGCTGACTCATAACATGGTCTAAGGGGGAAGTGTACACGCCCCGAGACACTGCAATATGCGCGACATATTTCCTGTCGCACAGTGACACCTGCACTAAATCAGTATTACTGCTGGAAAGATGATGCGTGGCAATAGTAAGTTTCTTTAAGATATTTCCTATTGAGTTTGGTTTAACAGAAAATAACAGTACAAGAAAAACATTATACTTGGTCCGCATTAAAGGCATGTTATTGTCAAGAAGTTATCGATACTTGAATACAGATTTTAACCAGCATCTACGATACATAAACGGAGTAATATGCTCAATTTATTCATTCCTATTTAAGAGACCTATGTACGGGATGAAATCTTCAGCGTTTGACGCGCGGAGACAAGCGAGTGATAAGGTTCAGCTTGCAACACTCCACAGTAACCGCTTCGCTTCTATATTTTAAGCGGCAACCCTACAATTTTTTGTTTGGAAAGTTTGTAGTAAAGTCCAACGCACGTTTATAGCGTCGTGTTTTACGAATACGGGCGGTATTTTTGTACTTACAGCAGTCTAAAGAAAGCCGTTTTCAGCCATGTTGAGGGGCCTCAAATCAAGTTTCTAATAAGCATGCTATATGTTTAAGACGCTGGAAACATAGTTTCAAGTGAGTGTGTTATTTTCGTGTGTATACAGTTTGCTAATAATTTGTGTGATTTCCTGTGTATAAAAAAATAAACGCGGCACCCCACAACACCGCCCATGTACCACGTACATAATCCTTTAAAGGGTAATATTTCTTGCTCTTAACGTCGCTAACTACCTGACAGCCGAGGCGAGGGCATGAATAGGGATTTATGTGTTGAATTATATTTGCCAGCGCCCAGTCACTTTTGATGAAATCGCTTTCGGACAGCAGCCAAATTTTCTACGTTTAGAAGATGAGAATACTGCTAGGAATAAAAATGTAGAAAAAAAATGTGTGAGATAACGTTTTCGAGTGTTTTTATTACAGTGAAAAATACTTGTTTGTTCAGAGTTTTCGGGGCATTAAAAGAACGCATTAAAGCCCCAGTAGCACCGAGCTGAACAAAAAGTCGGTGATGGCATGCATGTCGGCTTAACAGGTACTAAGCCTTTGTATTAGGTAGGGCAGAGGGAGTCATCACATATGTTTTTTTAATAAGTCTAATTGTCATGGGGCTACAACGCGACAGAGGTATCACTGCATAAAAACACCAATCATTGGACCTGCTTGGAAGACGAAATTGGGATGGAGACTTGCTATGATAGTACGTTATACTCTACGTCAGCTCCTTGCTGTATGATCTGTGCATTGAAGCACTCGTGAATATTAAATCAAAGATTAAATAATTTTGTATGTAATAAAAAAATGCAGAATTATAAAATTAAAAACTTTCAAAAATTTTTTAAAAATACAAAAATATACATTTTGTTTTTGTTTTTAAATGTGTCAACTCACAGCCTACAACATTGTTATACACTGTGATTTTTTTCAGTTTGGTACGTCAGTTGGTTTTAGCGGCGTACATAAAACCGTAAAGTGCAAATTTTGTAGTTTACGACTCATTACGCAAAAACTATGAGAGGTACAAAAACTTCCTAAGAGGAAGATTTAATCGCAATTTATATCTAAAATAAGAAAAAATATCTGGTATAAATATAAAAATTAAAAATAAAAATGTTGAAAACTGAGTCGAACCGCGCCCTTAACGTGGTTTATTCGCATCGTTGTACTGTACTCGCGGAGTTTAATCTTGCATACCACACTGGAAATACAATGTTACTTAGTATTTCGAAGTAATCGGTTCTTACGAAATATTGTCTACGCTAGACATAATTTAATTTGGCCTGTTACTTCCTCCCAGCTAGGCGGAGGAATCAGATAAATGCAAATTTGGCCTTATTTTAAAGACTTACTTACGTACGAAAAACTACTAAACAACTCTGAATAACATATTTTTGAAAAAGTAGTCAATTTTTATATTAAATTTCAAAGAACTCTTTGTCTACTAGCAGAGTACTAAGTTTCGTGTTCAAAATGTTATTTTTTACAGACACACACGCGAGTATACTCACGAATTATCCAACATTATTAGAGACCAGAAAATTTCGCGAAATCATTCGCGAAGACGTATAAAACTTTCGCAACTGGCTCACAGTCAACGAACACTTACTAAACAACCAATGGTAGGCCTGCATGAAAACACTCGCCGACTCCAGCGCTACCTTGTCACATGTACAAGTTGCGGCAACATAACTTCCTGTTGTGAAATGCGCGCCATTCAGGCTGTAGATGTCTTAGTGGGGCGGAAATGGTCTCATTCGAGAGGCGTGGGTGTAAAGCTTTGTTTCCTACCGCTGTCAGTCACCATCATGCGTTGGAATAGTGAGAAGCGTATGTGAACATGTTGGAGGAATTTTTTTCCCCGCGGTTTGATGAATTGGACTTGGGGAAAATTTGGTTCCAACAAGACGGAGCAACGGCCCACACTTCAGGGGCATCGATGGCTGTGTTTTGAGGGAACACTTCTCGGAGCGCCTCATCTCAATAAGTGGCGATTGGAAGTGGCCAGCCCGCTCCCCCGACTTCGACCCCTGTGAATTTTTTTTATTTGATACCCCGCGTTTATGTCAACCGTCCAAGGACTCTACACGTCCTGAACGCCAACATCCGGGCTGAAATTGCCAACTTACCCACTGCTATGCTGGTAAGCGTCATGAGAAACGCCAGAAATCTGCTTACTCAGCGAATTGGCAATGTGGACCGTTACCTACCTGATTTGATTTTCAAAACTATGTAAAACCAAACTTTGGATATGTACCTACATTATAAAAAACTAAATGAAAACTTGCTTGTTCATATAATAAGTTTCATTGCCGTGTTAAGGTATGAAGTTATGTTGCCGCATACTGTACAACTAGATACCCACATGAGCAGCATCCAATGAACAAGTAGGTGAAGACAGAATTATGGAGTCCAACCGTCTGATCACTGTACGCACGAAATTTCCGTGTCTCTAATTATTATCATTAACACACACGCCAAAAATTACTATTATAATACATTACGACACTGACGGTGTTCCGACAATGTTGAAAATTTAATTTTTACATGTACTATACTAGTATTACTAACATTCGCCGCATATAACGTTACATAGTAAACTTTCATATTACGTTACTCGTATATTTGCGATCCATTAAGACGCTTATGCACCTAACGCATTAACGGTGTCGTATCGTGCCGCGCCTATTATTTTCTACGCGAAACAGCTAAATCTACGAAAATAACACACAGTTGAAACTATGCTTCTCACATTTAAAAAAAATGCAACATGCTTATTAGAAAAATGTTTTCGGGGCTCCTCAAAAATGCTAAAAACGGCTTTTTTAGACAGCTGTAACTGTAAAAAATACCACCTGGATTCGCAAAACACAACGTTGGAAGCATACGTTGGTCTTTACTACAAACTTTCTACAAATAAAATATAGAGCCGCCTCTTTAAGTCCCATAGGAAAAATAGTAGTAGGAAAACACTGCACGATAGTTTAGAGCGCCGCGATTATTTTGTAATAAATTGTCATTTCGTACTGTATAAAAAAAACTCACGGGTAAATTTTCTTTTCGTGACTGCCAATAAAAGAATACACATACTTGGTTATACAAACAGCAGAATTTACACAAAAATATCTTACGACAAAAATTTTTTTATTAACGCGTGGAAACTTTCACACAAACTACGAAAACATTCCCTCTATCCCATATCTCCATTTAGATGATGCTCACGGCAAATTATATACCTATCAAACGTCATTTCTTTCGTTACGTACGTTCATTGTATTTCAAACCACCTTACAGAAGCTCCAAGGTCTGAGTTCTAGATTTAATCGATATAATGACCGAAAACCAAATGCTCTCGTAAACTAAGCTGTATTCCAACAATAGGCTCAAAACTGGGAACATGGCAACGAGAAAACTTGCACTTACGACTGTATCCCAGGTAGGCTACTGTGTAGGTAGATGTTCGTCAAGACTTGGCGCATCATTATCTAGAATTAGAAGACGAGCCAATCTCCCAGCTGCCATGTTCCTCTAAACACTTGGCACTTCTACCGCACAGACAAGGTACGAACTTCCGACGCGGGTATAGTGGCGATGAGTAATCGATGCAGCAGCAAACGAAGTTACCACAAGAACAGTAACTCGCCTTTACGACCTCCCAGTAAGCCTAACAAACCGCCAAAGTTAAACAGTCACTTTTGTGTGTTCCAGAACAGTGCTCCGAGCACGGCATTGTTTCCTCGCCACTGCGCGGAAGAGTTCCGGAGCGCCATGAGCCCGCGGGCGTTTTGGTGAGAAACAGTCCTGGTTACAACGCGGTAAACACACGGTTCAAATGCTTCAGTTCGCTATTACAAGTGAAACTGACGGGGTTACTTACAACAGACTGTCAATATATGACAGCAGACACCGTACAAAATCCCGGCAACTGAGCAGAGGTCATTCCGCTCACTGACCAATCCTACATATCTTTATTCAAGTGAATTTTCAGATCAGTTATAATAAAGTAATCCTTTAGAAATAAGTTTGCTATTTAAGGGTTTCCACATAACAAATAGCCTCGATTTATTGGTATATTAGGGTTACGCTGTAATTATTATCCATTCCTGCTAAGGCCGATAAATTACTCTCCGTTCTATTTCTGAATGCTGTATTCGAAACATAAGCTGAAAGCGACTACTCTAGCATTCAGGGTTCGAATTGCGATAGAGTACGGATGCGTGTTATATTATTCTGGCAGAAAAGAGCTTTTAAGATGCTGCCATGACGAGTCTTAATTCGCATAGTTGAAGTATCGCCATAGTCAAAGTAACCACTTCAAAAGTGTGGTTAGACGGGTAGCGCTTGAAATCAGTTGGAAGCAAGGACAAAGCAGCTCGAGGGAAAGACAGCGACCAGACGCCCCCGGCCTTCTTGCACGTCAAGTTGAGTAGTCGGGGCGACCACAAGACACTTGGCAGGCCCCGGGAGGAGATGTGGAACGACTGTTGAGGGGGGAGGGGGAGATGTGGCATTGAGTGCTGGCGGTCTGGCGACGTCCAAGCGAAGACGTCGGGAATAGGGCGTAGTAGAAGGAGAGAACACCCCACCCTACCGAAGAGAAAACCTCCGTCCTCTATTCTTCAGCTTCAGACCACACGCTGGTCACCTATATCTGTACTTTCTGCTTCTGCAATGCCCTAGCCCTAGCTCATTCCGTGAATTTCACATTGTTCTTCTGTGGAACTGCAGTAGCAACTATGCTGAAGAATCCCAGTAAGACAAACCGAAGCGAGGTGGCGCAACGATAACATATTCGACTCCCTCTCGGAAAGGCCCGGGTTCGATTCCCGCTCCGGCCATCCTGAATGCTGGGATGTTTTCTTAAAATAGACCAAAGTAGACTTCTCTCTTAGTTCCTATCAGTATCTCACGTTATGTTCTACCGTCTCTAGTTACCCTTGTTGTCGACGAAATGAAAATCTCATTTACCATTACCTTGCCCAGTAACACAATAATGCTAGAAGCGATGAAGTTTTTGTCATAAACACAAGAAGTAGGTACGTACATTTCTTGCAAGTATAATGTACTGATGTACGTAGTCGGAGAGGCGATTAGAATATTTCGTCGGTATATTATAACAGAAGCGCTGACGGTAACTCAAGGCTGACCTTCCACCCTCGGTTGTCAACGCTAACGTAGTGGGCCTATCACTCGGAACGCCAGTCGGTTATCGGCATAGCTCAGATACGCTGGCGTCAATACGGGTACACAGTTCAACGTGTAGCCAGCCAATCCCAGTTACGTGTATATGATCGCCTCGCAAAGTGTTCAATGCTGAATAGGTAACTCCGGTTGTTGCATATACACAAATCTTCTAAGGCGACCACGGCTGGCCACTGTAGGCATCAATTCGTCTCTCTGCACTGATCTCCTCCGCAGAGAATAAAAAAAAAATCTAAAGCGTGTTTCTATTAATTATCTCGAGGAGGGAAAATTTTGGCAAGAAAACTGTTGTCACCTGTTCGGGGAAAATAAAAATAACTATCAACATTGTGTATACGATGTCTTATTGTGCATGTACTTGAACAGGTTCCTGCCAAATGCCTTTAAACAGTAATATTACAACGTTCTTTACAAATCAGTACTTACTCCGGAACTATTTACAAACTGCATTCTAAACAATAAAAAAATTTATTGCAACAATGGTGCAATTTGGTAGATGGCAATTTAACAAAAACAATAAAATGATATTTTATTAACATAACAGATCTGCCGATTTTATTAAACATCGTATATTGAGTGACGGTTTGCCACTCTTGCTCAGTTTTAATTGACAATAACATCTGCGGATTGACTAACTGCAATAATTGGACATGATTACTGGTTTGAAGCATAAACTTTTTATAAACTATTTCCAGATAAATGGTTCTATGTCAGTTGTACTTGTCTACGGATTTTAATTTAAGTGGAAATACTTTTTTTTAATTCGACACAGTTCAGAATCTGAACTCTGCAAACCAAAAAATACGCGATTCACAGTAGACAAGTATATAATGTGTAAGAAGTGTGTGTGCGTGTGCGTGTGTGTGTGTGTATATATATATATATATATATATATATATATATATATATATATATATATGTGTCGTACCACCTTGCGCACATACAAAAAACAGCCCTCCTCTCAACAGCTTAAAAGTCTGGAATTATTCATGAACTCTTTACGCTACTGGAAATCTATCAGTCACTTAATATGCGCGGCCTCTCTGGCTGAATCCTGCATGCTCCTTGCTCACCACTTGCCTCATCTGTCTTCTCAAGGGCATCACTTTAATTTCTTATTCACCATATACAGAGCTGGTAAAAACTAAATGAAAGCAAACAATTACCACAGTAAACAAACTGCATAAAGAAATGGATGAATAACTTCCAGCACCCTCTAACTCGGAAATGCGGCGCGTGTTGTCAACAATGCAAGTTACCTGATAAAATCCAGGACTCGGAAAGTTTATTCGCACGCTGAACGCACAACTATCGGCCCACGGCTTCCCAGCAATAAGAGTCCTACACAATGCCATCGAACTGGATGAGATATTCCGAGCAAACCGCGCGTTCGCTCGTGGAGGGTTTTTCACGACGTCGTTAGAATATTCAGCTTAATGCCTTCGATTTCCAGGGGACTCCGGTCCCCCGGATATAAGGCGTGCTGAGGAAACTCCGGGGACATGCCAGACCGAAGGAATTGTTCGCGCGTGGTTTGCAAGTGTGAAGCGGGAGAGGGAGGGTTGAATAAAACGGTGAAGAAGAGGCTCTTGTGCCGGCAACAGGACGAGCCCGGCGAACATGAAATATGTAGCGAGCGAGCTCCCCTTGGACCAAGCAGATTCCGTACAGGAGGCCAGAGCGGCTGGGTAAGATATTCTCGCGTATTCCTTGTATTCAGCCGCTGTTTCGCCTTCTCTGAGGATATAGAAGAAAGCGTCAAGTGGAAGTGGACGGTAGCAAAAATGCTTTTACTTTCACGCAGTCGGCGGATTACTTAAACTGTTCAGTAATCATTGTATCATTGAAGCACAAGTGTGACTACCTAGCCATATGAAGAACGAAATGAACAAATCACAGTGATTAAGTGTTAACAATTTCAAAATCAAAGAATTTTTTTAACACAGCAGTCGGTAGTCACATTTACAATATTACCATTTGTTTTGGCCGAGTACTTACGTCTTTGTTAAATAAGTGATAATAGTTAGTGTAAATTTAAGCTTTCCTCGCAGACATAAAGAACGTACCGTATTATTTCGTGAAGAAAACTGCATTCTTGTGCTTAGTAATTAGGCCTACCTCAACAAAGGATGCACATAGGGCTATATCACAGACAACAGCGTATTCTTGAAGAAAAAAAGTAAAGGCTAAGTAAGTAAAACTATACTTCGTTTTCACAATACTTCAGAACATACTACCCGTTCTATGGGAACTTACATTTACAAGATAAAATAGATGTCAAAATGTAAGACTAGATTCATTGTAATCTACATGGTGAAACTCTTCTCGGGTACATGTTACTGTTAAAATTGTCGACTGACACTGCGTCAAACACGTACCAACACACAAACCGTAACTCTCAGAGCTGACAAATCTGACCAAAATTTTTGTGAAAATGAGTATAATAAACGCTAAAATAACTGAAACCGTAAAGCATTAGTTTTAGTTCAAAACTTACATGAACTTATCAAGAAGGAGCCGATGACATGTCACAGCACTAATGCTGTAACAGATTAATCCTAGTAGCTCTAATTAATGCGGAGATCTTGCCGTAGTATTGCAACATCAATATGCATACATCACAGACTACAAATCCTATTAGCGGTAATCTGCACTGGATAACATGAGTCAGAATCAATAAGTTGTACTCGGGAGGACTCGTACCTGCCTTCCACGGTACTGGCCCAGTTTAATAATCCACTTACTAACTAAACTATGGAGATTTTTAAATGACTGATAGGTAAAGTTTGCTGCAATTACAATGGTTGTCCAACTGCATCCAACAACTGACCGAGGCCATTCTGAGGTAAGAAAATAACGAGCTAAGGGAATAACTGTAACATAGTATTAACGCAACCTACATAGAGCGAATACGCCCGATCACGTTACGGATCCATTGACGTTGAACGGTGGCAGTCCTAACTAACAACAACTATGCCCGGCTGGGACGGCGGCGGCGTTATTCATTTAGCAGTGAATTAATGCGTAACAATCACCCTGCAAGCTTTGTTCGTACGCAAGATCGCGCACATTCGCGACACAACAGCCGCAGATTAAATTTGCGGGAGTTTTCACGGAATAGGTTTCAATGTAAGGAAAACAACGCATTTTAAAAGTGTACATTTCTCTACTTTTACATTTACCCCTTCCTGCAACTTATGCAGCCTGCCTAGCTTTAATTCGCAAACTCACATCTGTCTTTGTGAAAAAAAAAAAAAAATAAACAATTGAGGTCAGGGAAATACTGTATTCGGGTACGTCGAGACTAATTTTTGCAAACGACCGTCTATTTATATCCCAGCGTCAAGACGATGACCACAAAACATTACGTATTCCAACCACGTAGGCTGCTCCACATGTACTACACGTGAAGCTGTGTTTATAGTATATATTACAGTATAATTGCATATACATCACAAGGTGTACATATACGGGACCGTAATCGATAACTCTAGGAGTAACACAACATTCCCACGAGGTTCTTGAAGTTGATGAATCGAGACGGCGGCCTCTAACTACACTACCACAACCCAGTACTGCTATCCGATATATCGTCTTGTAGACGTCGCGGAGTCCCGAAATCGACTCCGCAAGCGATAGGTCACGGGAAAGACATACGCCAGCTAATTGGCTTGCTCTCAGAGGCGATGAGTCAAGTGATGAGCGAGCAATAGTTTCTCTTAGAGCCCGCGAGATTCCTAGATCCGATCAAGCTCGTTGTAGTCCAACCGCGCACAAATTAGATCTCAAATATTATGATATTGCACGTATTTAAAGCTCAAAAAAATTGAACTAGAGATGATAGGATGTCCCAAAAGTAGTGTGCCCCTTTTAAGTACGCATAACATATTTAATAATGGTGCTACAACTGAAATGTTTATAGCTATTTATAATTTATTATCAGGAGTTTATCTGTGAAAAGCAAGAGTCTCCATATGCCTTACGTTCAAGTTTTGACAGTGACGAATCCGTAACACAACATATTGCATGACCTTCTCCAATGTTTCTTGCGAAAGTTCACGGATTGTCATGCTAATGTTGTCTTTTAGGGCAGAAAATGTCTGTGGTTTATTCCTGTAGAAACTACCCTTGAGAAACCCCCACAGGGGCCGCCGTTAGATCCGTCGTTTTCGGTGGTCAGCTAATGTTTCCATTGCGAGACATATCCCGACCAGGAAACATTTTTGAATAATTGCCACGGTATGTTGAGCGGAATGACAGGTTGCACCATCATGCTGAAACTACAGTACATTGTTTTCCATAGCCAAAGGTGGTTTTTAAAAAAGTGTTAAACGTGTCGCGGTAACGTTCACTATTCACTGAGACAGCCATCCCTTGTGCAGTTTCAAAAAAGGGAGAGGTCTTTCGTGAATAATTTCTAGCTGTTCTGTGGCACAAATGTAGCCATTCTGTTTACTGACAAATTCACTGGGGTCAAAATGAGCTGCATCGCTCGTAACAAGTTTCTTGTGGAAATAAGTTGATTCTGCCAATAAGAGTGATTCATTTTCACAATGGAGTCTTTCTGGCATGGCAATAGGCAATATTCTTTGGGCAATCTGAATTTTATAAGGGCATGTGTGTAAGTCAGCTGTTAAAATTTTGTGCAACAAGGATTTGGGTATGTTAAAGTTTTTTAGACCGACGACGTACGGACTTTTAGGAAACTGTTTGCCACTGAAGCACGGACGTTGTCCATATTCGCAAATATTTTGGACGTCCAGATCTGAGTACATCGGCAATAGTCATTATTCCACCTATGATATACACTCTACAACAAACAAAAGTTAATACACAATATATCGTGGATTTTACTATGGGTACACTACTTTTGGGACATCTTGTACTACCTTCAATTATCGTAAAGGGCCTGACCAACCGAGGTGGCACAACGGTAACACATTGGACTCGCATTCGGGAGGACCCGAGTTCCAGCCCCGGCGATCATGATTTCGGCTTGATATAGTTATATGTAAAACAACATGAACTACCCGCGTGGAGGGCAAATTTTCCTTTTTATGAACTGTACGAAATAAGTAACGTTGCCAAATGTATTCCATGTCGAGTTAAACACATCGTGCCATTTATGTTTACAGTCCGGCATTAATATATGATTAACACTATTACTCAATAAATTTGGTAACATTTATGTTTTTGTCTCGGCTGATTCACGTAACTTAGCAGTAACATTAATGAACGACCGTTGAGAATTCATCCGTTTTGTCGTGGCAGTACGAACGTTACAAATGTTAACGAATCATAACCCGACTTGACCTAGCAGTATTCCGATTATCGCATTTGTATACATGTATTTTTTTATAAATTTATAAAATTTGAGGTATTATGTCGTCTACTGGAATATTTGTGATAAAATTGATAAACAAACACGTTCAAAAATAGCGAAGATAATCAAATCGTAAGTGTGCGTAAACACACGAAGTTATGAACATTTTTCCAGACTTGGATTTGCTTACTAGCATTATCTTCAAAACGCAACCATTTATTCCAGGTCTCGTTATCAAACTAATAGTTTTAATGCAGTTTATTGTATGTTAACACTTTTAAGTTCTATAATATAATTTCTTAAAAGTTTTTTTTTACCTTGAACGTAAACAAAACATGCGACGTATTTTCAGCGTGAAACCGTCACCGTGTAGTCTAATTGCTTCTATAAACTGCACCAGAACACACAGGCTATGGAGGACATGTGTTAGCGGCAGACAGCACTATGGGGACGTATCTACCCAATATCTGTTTATGAACGACAATACACGCCCACAGAGAACACATCTCATCGTCACCTTGGGAGAGGCAGACAGCTGGGGCGGCTCACCCGGTCATTGGACGACCTCAACTCGATTGGACATGTTTCGTACACTCTCTAGAGATGTCTGGCAGGCAGTTAGCTTCATACAGAGCAAGTACTGTTCTCAACTGTACTTGTTGCCAGTAGCGTTCCTTCCTAGACCTCATGAGTAGCATGCCCATTAATTGTAGGGCTGTAAACTTTACTCAAAACAAGTTTGTCACCGTGTACAAAACTTGTGCCTTCTAGTACACTGCATTTCCCTCCTTTTCTGATTTGTATGTATAACAAAGTGTGCGTGCGATCTTATGTGTACTTCCCTGCTACCTGATAACTAGAGATGGTGACATTTCACGAATTCAGTGACCTGCATATTAGAAACAAATATCCTATACATACTCAAGTTCCGACTATTTGTCCACTAGCTGCTACTCAGTGGAACAGCAGACAATGAACGAATATACAGGGCTTGAGTAAGCATAGGATATTTTATTCTAACATGCAGGTAATTGAATTCGCGAAATTACACCATCTCTACTGATAACTGTTAGTCACATGACTGCACCGAAATACACACAGCCACCGGAAAACTGTATTCGATTTATCATCATGTAAACATATTTATTCACAAAAAATATTTTTAGTTAATAGGTCATTTTATTTCTTGTAGAAATAATTTAATACCGAGTAACATTTTTTTTTTACGTTAATAGGCACAACCGTGTGAAACAAAGCATCATCATCAACCACCCATAGAGACAGGATATATTCGCACGTTCACTGACCTGTGAGATAGTCTTCAAGAATACCCGTGTACTCAAGCAGACGACATATACTCATTGGCTGCTCGCTGACACAGTGATACCACACGATTGTGTCTGAATTCAGTTGTTTAGTTCCATTGGCACAGCACCATCCTGTTGAAGTCAAGGACCAATGACGAAGTGACCTAAAGTTACAGTTGTTCGAATTCTACCTTGTACCTAAAACAAAATGCGAATTTTTCAAGTCCTTAAGTCTATCAGTAGAGACCTGAAAATTTCGCGTTTTATTTTAGGCGCAAGCTAGAGTTCCAGCAACTATAGATCTGTATCACGTTCACAATTGGCCGTTGACCTACTCGACACTTCCTGGAAGTAGCTGAGACAATAATAAAACTGTAGCTGAATACAAGCCCATTTCACTGTGTTAGCGAGCAGTTAATAAACATATGTTGTCTGCACGAGTTACACATATATTCCTGGAAGCTAGCCTATGGATCAGTGAACCCGCGAATATTTACGGTCTCTATCTATCATAAGCGACCCTTGTTTTTCGCGAAAAGAATTTTGCCTCACTTTGTTCCCGTGCCTTACGTGCACTTCTGCATTTCTGATTCATGGTCAGCGATTGGATATTTTAACTGTCAGGAGCCTTGGTATTCTACCGGCAAATCACAGACGTGTGTAGTTGCAGGAACGTTATTGTAATTGGCTCAGTCAAATGATATACAGCTCTTCACACAGACACGCTGCCAATAACCTTGAAGCAGAATGCAGATGTGCACGTAAGGCACGGGAACAAACTGGGGCAAAATACTTTTCGCGAAAAACAAGGGTCCCTGTCTACCATACATGTATGGCTAGCTCAACTTCTCAATAAAGTGTTCACTTTGTAGGGGAAATGATTCAGTTACTAAAATGTAAACACTGCACAAGGAAGAAACAAGTGCAATGCACAATATTTTCCTACCGGTCGATAGCTAAACGTGGGCGTATTAGCAAGGTAAAACATTCAATGGTCGGGAACATACCCTAGACAGCGACATCTAAGATCATCTTCGGAATTATATATAAATAGTCAGCGATTGTCGGTGAAAAGAATTCTTCACTTAGTTTCAATGCCTTATGTGTACATATACTTGGTTATTGGCAGTGTGTGTTTATGCAGAGGTGTAGCTCATTTGTCTGTGACATTCATAACAAGGATACTACACACCACACGTCTGTGTTCCAAACATACAATCACTGACCATGTAGCACAGCTGCAGTTGTGCACGTAAGGCGATCAAACTAAGTAGCGCAGAATTATTGTCACCATAAATTATTGGCTCTATAAATTAATGTTAAAGTTATTAGGGTTGCTACAGAATATCTAGATCAAATTTCCCTGACTTTTCCAGGTTTTCCAGACAAAAATTACGAATTTCCAGTATTTTTTCGATAAATTAAAAAGTACGATAGTTTAACTGAAAATGTTCAAATCAATTAAACTTACGCTACTGTTTTTTTTTTTTTTTTTTTTTTTTTTTTTTTTTTTTTTTTTTTTTTTTTTTTTTTTTTTTTTTTTTTTTTTTTTTTTTTTTTTTTTTTTTTTTTTTTTTTTTTTTTTTTTTTTTTTTTTTTTTTTTTTTTTTTTTTTTTTTT
>PNEQ01003572.1:0-17872 GCA_003012365.1 Medauroidea extradentata | reverse complement strand
AAATATTTTGTTTCCAAATCAGTCACCATAAACAACTTATGACTTGATGGCGATACAGTGCAGTTTCTCTCTCTCTCTCTCTCTCTCTCTCTCTCTCCCTCCCTCTCTCTCTCTCTCTCCCCCCCCCCCCCCCCCCCCCCCCCCCCTCCCTCCACCCCTTTCTATGTCTGTCCAATGAGCGATTGTATGGAGGACCAAGATCGTGATTAATCACTCTGCCAGAATGAGCCACTGTAAAGTACATTCTTTAAGTACTGACTGCCAACAGAGTGCAGTACCGTATTTACTCGCGTAAATTTTAGGCCCAAAAAATGGGGTGCGGCCATTATGAGGGGTTTTCAAAAAAATTACCTTCTAAATTTTGTATGGTGTAGAATATAACAAATGTACATTTTTTCTATATTTACTCGTCCATAGCGTGACCATTTCTCCAAAAATAAAGAAAAAAATTTTGTCGGTGTATAGTACAGTAAACATGGAAAAATTAAGAGACTATAAAATCTTGTTAATCCATTCATGTGCGTCACTCAATTAAAGTCATTCAAAATTATCCCGCATAAGACGTTTACATTTTACGGTCCATTACATGTACGCTATTATTTCCCGTGAAGTAGTTTATAAACAAATCCGATTCACGCTTAAAGCGTCACAACTCTCCAGACGCCGTTAACATTTATCAACAGAGCATCATCAACCAGCGAGCGCGACTCATCGTGTCAACAGCGCGTAAATCAGTGAGTGTGACTCATCGTGGCAACAGCGCATCAACAAGCGAGCGTGACTCATCGTGTCTGGTACCTAGATGCTCGGTTCTGCCGCCACGTCTTATAGGCACGAAAAACGAAGGATCTAGTCATGCGTGCCGGCACGCTGCGCTTCCGATCGACGAACGTTTGCAACGGTCACGTTTTGGAGATCACATTTTTGCCATTTTGGCTAAGATGTTTTCTTGCCGAAGTCCATAGCAAAACCTGATCCCTTGGTAAACGTCTTAACAGAGTTTTACTGTATTGTATCCCATGTTGAAAAATATGGGGTGCTGCCATTATTCGGAGTTTTTAAAATACTGCTCTAGGCCTTTCAAAATAATGGTGCGGCCATTATGCGAGTAAATACGGTATATGCTGCCGCTGTGCAGCATTTGCGTGGCATGCAACGCGCCAACCTTATGCTTTTAACATTGCAGTTGCATGTTTTCCAGCACGGCAAGCGGTGCTGAGCACTATTTATACTTTTGAGGTGTTATTTCATTTTAAAGATGCCGTCGACATATGCAATTATATTACAGTAAAACCTCTTTATGACAACCCCTTATATAACAACCACCTCTGTATAACAACCCTTTCCTCAAGAACCGTCTGGTTTTAAAATAAGGGTTTTGCTGTATAATTAAACTTCTTTATAAAGACCACCCCTATATAAAGACTCTATAATCTAGGGAACCGTGAGGGGTCTTTATAGATAGGTTTTACTGTAGTGTTTAATTTAACTGTACTTTTTTGAACAAAATGCTACTGTATTAAATTGGTACATAACTGTATAATTTAAAAAATTTGTTTTGTTGATAGTGTGTTGAAAATGTGGGGTGCAGGTCTTACGTGGTGGTTTGTGGTACATGGGTAAATACATTATGTACAAAATTACAAAAGAATTTGCGTAATTTTTGACATGTTCAGTAGTGAAAGGAACTGCTGATGTGCAAGATTGGCAGGAGCTGGAACGGCATAGTTGCTCATACATTGATGCTCCTCTCACAGCTAATGTAATTACATACCGTACTTGTGTGTGCTGTGTAGCAATTGAGCCCTTGAAAATGTGTTACAGTTGTGTTTATCGTGGTCTTGGACTTTTCAGATAAAAAATGATCAAACTGCGTAGTTTGTGTAGTTCACTATAAAGTAATTACCCGTTTATCACCGAGGATGGAAGAACATTGATTATAAGAATTAGTAGATTTGAAGACTTGGTAATTGAACAGTCGGCATCATTAATACACACACGTGTGCGTACTTTGAAACTATTGATGGGAAATCTGGAAGTGGCATAGTACAAACACTAAGTTTACCTGAATCTGTCATGAGAATTGTTAGTCATACAAATATTGCCACACTGTGCGTGTTCTGATACGAATCCTGGAAGATGATCATTGTAACATCACTTTATGGACAGTCTCTGACGTAGCGGAGGTACACATTAATGCTTGCAGTGTTGATTGTATTCCGTATTTACATTAATTGGACATTCACACTTGACATTGACTGCACTGTAATTATATATTGTACTATTTAGATTATTTACCTTCGAATAAACCCCATCACCTACCACATTTGTTTGCTAATAAAAATTTTGAGTAAGAACTTGCAGCCGGTTCATGGGTTTATGGTATGATATATATTAGAGATTCACAAATTTAGGGTTAATTCATAATTTTCTTTTGACAAGTGTACTTTGGACTAAGTAGGTAAGGATGTGTACAAAGGGTTGACTATGGTATGTGTTGAGGAAAGGCAAACAATTGTATTAAAATGTGAGTAAGCGAAAAAAAGAAATTACAAACCATCAACATTTTGTGTTGAAGCAACTTACCAATAACCGTAAGACATTTGTGAGTAAAGAAATTAAATACAGTACTGTAACTTTTGTTGCCTAGCTTAGTTTTTTATGAGAAAATAAATTTTTATTGTGCTCTGCACTATTGTAATCATGAGACATTCATTCATAATATTTTGTTATTTTCCCAATCTTTGTGCACATACTTATTTTATTTTCTTCTGTAATGTGTTCTGTGCCTCATCATTTTAAATACAGTGGAACCTCTGAATTACACTTCTCAAGGGACCTGTAAAAAATGGTGTAAAATGCAGGAAAGTGTAATCTGAGGGAAGGTTATAATGTAAAATCATTAAATGGGACCAAATACAAACAGTGTAAATGGCAGGAAAGTGTAGAATCAGGGGGTGTAATTCAGAGGTTCCACTGTATGTAATTTATTAAGGGCCGGTTCTGCCATTCTCTGAGTTAACCTCCAGGTAGGTACTTACCCTGAAGTTAAACTTATCTGATTTACTAAAAGTCGTGTTTTACCACTTGATTTATACCTCTGTGTAACTACCCAGAGGTTAGCTAGAAATGTATTTAGGTTGTATAGACGGTGTGGTTGTGTTGTGGCTGCTGATTGGTCTGTTGGACATGTGAATATTTCTTTTCTTGATGTTACGTGTACGACCGACAGCCATATAGAAATATTAATAATTACACCCAGGTGCTAGGTTTAATGTTTGAGGTTAGGCTTACATGTATTTACTCTCGCCTTTTACTAGTGTTTTGTGAATTGTGTTAAAACATAAATATAGGAATTTCGAAATGCTATAGCTAAATAACTTAAGTAAGTAAATTAATAGTGAAAATGTTTCGCTAGTACATGTTTCAGTAAATACCGAGAACATTATAAAATAATAATCCTTCTAGTTTCCTTGCTTATAATAGTAACATTAATAATAATACTATAAACGACGACACCAGTAACGTTCAATTGGATAACGACCAGGTGGCAAGCTGTAAAGTTCTCCTTAATCACCTACCAGTCCCCTTCTAAACTCTCCAACCTCTTTCACCATCACCAATTGCTCCGAAAGTAAACTCCACTCCACTCCACTCCTTCACCGACCGCCTACCCCACTAGTTTCTGCTCGTCAGTGGTTCTAATTGATGTTATTCCATCATTCTCTATACTCTGTACAGGTAGACCCTAACCTGCTTCTGATTCATCTCTTTGTACATCTTGATCAGTCTTTCCACTCTTCTACTTTCCTTCCAGTTCCACCCCAAATCTTCAGGATCAGAAAAAAGTAGGTGAGTTGATAGAAGACAAGAGGTTGGTAGGTTGGAGGGAAGATTTCTTGAAGGGAAGGACTCAGAGAGTGAAAGTATTAATGATATAGGGGTGTAAATTATCAGCATAATATAATTGTTTGGTGATGATTGTGTGCTCTATTCAGTAGAGGAAGGGGAGAATTAGTTGCAAGAAGATATTGTGTGGATAAGTTACTGACGGTTAAGAACAAAAAGAGGATTAACGTGAGGAAAATTAAAATTGTATGGTTTACAAGGAACATATTAGAGAGCAGGGAAGTCTATAGATAGGCAGGGCAGGAAATAGGTAAAGCTTCATAGTATAAGTACCTTGGAGTGATGTTACAAGAAAACCTTGGATGCAGGAGTCAAGTCCAGAAATTGGTGGGAATGTTGAGCAGGATATTGAGAGGAACCAGCACTGAGAGAGGTGAAAGAGAAGGCCTATACATGGTCAGGCCTCTTCTGTATGCTGCAGCATAGTGCGACCCGCACATTGAAACGGAGGTAAATGAACTAGAGAAGTTACAAAGATAGGCGGTCAGATGGATTAATGATTAAGTGGAAAAGTGAGGGTCAGGTTGGAGAAGATGAAGGTTAATTTCAGGTCGTCTGTTATGATGTGGGGACATGGGTTGGAAAACACTGAAAGACGGAAGCGTGGAGGCACTTGTATGGATAGTGTTGGGTGAATATGGATGGAACGCACTTGGTAACATCAGGATGATGGTATACACAGAGGCAGAGGAATCAACAGTAGGAAGACAAAGTGAGTCTGGAGGAGGACGGAGAGGGGTTGCAGTTGAAATTGGTTAGGATGGATAAGGAGTGGAACTTGTTGCAGGAGATGGTGTTGTCATTGAAGGGGGCAGGACAGTTTAGAAGGGCAGTGGAGGGGATGGTGTAAGAGAGTTGGTATGTTTGCCACCTCCAGGCGGTAACTCACTTGCAAGTATGCAATAATAATAATAAATATTATTATTATTATTACTGTATATTAAACTCACCAGAAAGCCCATACCTTCTCCATTTATCCTTCAAACACCTTGGGCTCCATCTTTGCACCTTTCGCAGCATTCACATCTCCAATTTCATGTACAGACCCCACTCTACTGCCGCATACTCTTAACACTGTTTATATTTACCATTGTTATACATGGCTTTTCTTTTACTGCACTACTAACTCCCTTTAATATTCTCTCGACCATTCCAAGAGCCCTTCTCCCTTTTGACATCACCCTCTCTACCTGCCTACTCCACTCTGTCACTTTTCATCATTATGACTAGGTACTTATATTCTGAAGCTAACTCTAGCTCCTACCCTTCCCATATGTTTATGTCCATACTCCCAAACTTCTTCCTCGTAAACTTAACAATCTTAAGTCTTTCTCACATCTGTCTTCATTTTGTTCACTTCCGTTCACAATCGTATCCTATCAGTGTCATCCTACAACATGTTCCCTCTAGCAACCTCTGCGTATATGACACAGTCATCTGCAAACAATCTGAGTTTGCTATTTACACACACATGTAATTTGCCATTATTATAAACAGCCAGGGCCCCAGTACACTTCTCTATAGCATACTGAACGTAACCTCTCCCGCTTGCGATGAATCTCCCACTTGTTCCCTCTGTCTCCGCCCTTTGAGTAAGTTTCCAATTCATCTCAATACAACTTTGTCTACCAGAAATTTATCAACTTTCAGCATTAACATCCCATATGGTAGCCTACCTTATTAGATGCTGCCTAGAAGTCAGAGAAGCAGACATACATCTGCTTCCCCTCAGAAACTGTCTGCACCAAGTCCTTTATAAGCCCCGTCAGTTGTGTCTTGCATGAATATCCTTTCCTAAATCCATGTTAATAATTCTGCAACCAGTTCCTCTCACAAAGGCACCCGTGATTGGCCTGTAATTCGAGGGGTCGGCAAGGTCTTGTGAAACTTGCCCCAAGATGGCAGCACAGCTGTCTCAATGTCGTTCATGAGAAAAGTAAAAATTACTGGGCGAAAAAATATACTTGTAATAAAATAATTGATCTGTCACATTATTTTACCGACTCGTGCAACCAGAATGTTCGATCATTGTCTGTGCCAGGTTTGGTTTAATTCAAACCTAAACTTAAGATTATAAAATTTCTCGCACATTTTTCACTAAAGTCACGTGACACATGTTGAACTCACAATTTTGTACGCAGCTGTATAGAGGATACTCTCTCTACCGTGTATGTACTCTAAGGCAGATACCCATCTTGTTCTGCGTTGATCCCGTTATGACTGAAAGCGCCACTAGCAATGAAGTGTCCTTAGAGTAAATATACGTTAGAGGGAGTATCCTCTATACAGCTGCATACGAAATTCTGTGTTCAACATGTGTCACATGTCTTAAGTGAAACATGCGAAGGAGATTTGAAATAAGATTGAGAACCAAGATAATAATTGCTTAGTAATCACAACCACGTTGGGTTATTTTGGTCCCTTATGAATATATGAACTAAGGAAAACATATAATTGCATAGAAATTTCAGAACAAATGTAAACAATGTTTGCCACGTTACTGTTTTCCTTAACACAGCTGTTTTTAGTAAAATGTAAATATTAGCTACATACTTACTATAAGGTTTCGAACCGAGATCTTGGTGACACCACATGACTAAATATATATTCTGGAAGGAATGTCATGCGTTTCAAACAATATGACTCCATTTTTATGCAGAGAATACATGTTGGACACACATTTGTGACTTCATGTTCCCTCTACTATATATTACCTCTATGGAAGTGTTTTAACATTGCAATATAGCATCTTACTAGCATTTCTACTAGCAGCTCCGACATGAGCTTGCTCCTTGTAGTCCCATTTACATAATGTTAAAAGAACACCAGAGTGCCAGTGGTGCCAAGGAGCATATAAACAAGTACGCTTTATTTGGTGTAAACCTCTGTGTTCTGTAGACAATATATATGTAGCAGGTGTTGATAAACAACTGTCGTTCTGTGGTTGTAATTTCACATTGAAAATGTCAGCTCTGTAAAATTTCATTTAATTAGCATCAGTTATATAAGTTAGCAATACGTAATTCATAATGTATTCCAGAGCACAACGTTTTGAAAATCATGTGTCGTGTAGTCCATCACCGGCATGTTACGATTCAACTATTTCAAAGGGAATAATTAATTATTCTGAACCCCCATTTCTTTCTACCGCACGAAGATTCAATGGTAAGTTACCTATTACACCAGGACCAAACAGGTATAATTTATTAAGATTGCCAACCAAAAAAATTGCTGGGGGTAGTTCACTCAGAAACAAGGCAGTTAGATTTAAAGAGAACATTGAATGTGAATTACATGACCAAGAAACTGATAGTGCCATCATTAAGAACTCACCGGGTATGTTAGGCGATCAAGCAAGAAGGCCTGCCTCAAATGTAACAAATAAGCCTGAATTTAAAAACTTTCTATGCAAAAATAAGTTTAGAAGTTATTCTGTACCACCAAAGAACTTTCTTGGCTTTGCAAATGTTTGTGGAGAACGCAAGCCTATTTTTCGGCAAGATTGCAGTGGAAAAGTGGGACCTGGATATTACGACACTTGTGCCACGATTATTTTTAAAAAGTGCCCAGAGCCACAAATTATTTTCTCTACTGCACCCAGGTTTGTTTACAAGGAATCTGAAACTCCTGGTCCAGGGCAGTATAACTGGCAAATAAAATTACAGCCTAACAGAAGAATTGTAAATAAATATCATGGTTTGAGTTCGTTAGAATGTAAGGCCTCCAAGTTGGACATAACACCTGGCCCAGGTGATTACAAAACACCTCCAAGTGTCTTTGACGTTCACGAGAGGAAAAAGTTTCAGGTCGGTTTTATTTCCACAAAACCGAGGCATACATTCATGCGCGTAAGTAATTATCCTGCTGCAAATGCATACTGCATATCCAGATTTCCATTTAGAAGGCATTGCAAGCGGTCTGTCACTTTTTCATCGAAAACTCCAAGATTTTTAACTAGTCAGTTGTTAGGACCAGGACCTGGATGGTACGAAGTTCGAGATACATGGGGGCGCAGTTTTAAACAGAATAATTGTATATCCACAAAAAAAGAATTCTTAAAGAAAGAAGTTTCTGAAAGTCCAGGACCCGGTTTGTATGACATTCAGCTGCCTAAGAAAATAAATGGCCTATCTTCAGTATTTAAATCTAAGACAAAACGTTTACAGGATCTTGAAGATTTTTCGTCGCAGTGTTCATTTTATAACGTCAGAATGTTAATGTCAATAGTCAGCCATAGGAGAGACCCAGGAATATTTTACTTAGTTGCTCCATTTAATTCTTCAACACGTCGATTCCAAAATGTAACGGATGTAAAAACAAAACTCGCAGAACCAAACAACTCATCGCCTAGCAAGTATAATTTGTCATATTATCGACCTTACAAAAATTATTTTACAGGAAAATTATACAAAACATCATATACTTGCGAAAAAATTAAACGCTGTGTTGGTAAACACGAACATGCAAGGAAATGGATTTCACCAGGACCGGCTGATTACAATCTCAACCGTGCACAGACAGACTCTTGTTATAAAAGAACCTTCAACAGAACATTTTCATTCTGTAAAAACCCACCTCGTGCACCTAAAGTTACAGTTTCAAAAAAAATTCAAGACAAAAAATGGAAAGAACTTCACGTCGCGATGTATCTGCCACAAAATGATGAGTTACTTCAGTACTGTAATGATATTAAAAAATTTAAACAACGTAAACATGCACTAAAAGATTCTGGATCCAGCAAGTGTAAAACTAATGCTACTAAACATCAATCCAAAAAGGATGACTCAAACATTATTTCCATTATTGATAATAGTAATGATTCGCAAAAGCCAAGTGCTGCAAAGGTGTCATTTGAGAAAGAAGCTGCTACAGCAAATAGAATAGAAGGAATCGCAAAATTTGGCTGGAACATTTTTCCCACCCGTATAATAAAAATTAAACACGAGAATTTAAAAAAAGATCAATGGATGCAAAATGTATCTTTCTTCACTCCTAAGAACTAACTGTGGCAAATAAAGAAAATTTTATTTTTTGATGCTCTGCACTTAATAAAATAGGTACCAAGCTTAATAGATTAAACAATTTAAAATCAGTTGTCTTGCAATTTTTATTGAGGAAAATATCTCTAAAAGACCTATCTCTAGAATAGGGTTGCTACATAGAGAAGGTCCTTATAAAGGATTGAGGCCCGTATCTATAAACGGCTATCGATTGCTATCCAATCTCCGAAAGTCTGTTTCGGCAGAAACGCACGCTATAAACCTCTTTCGTTAGTTGTTGACTGCCTGGAAGTGAAGAGCCATCCACTTTAAGGTGAATGTGGTCAGACAGTGATTCGAAAGCCTGTTCAGCTGTTTTCATTGTGTTTTTGTAACAATGGCGGCGGATCTTCTCTGGAATAACCTGTCAAACGATACTTGTTACATAAGAAAATGCAACATTTTTAAAAGATATTCTCGATTGGAACGAATTTAGGAATTGCATATTTGAAAGTTTTCAATAAAGAAGCTACTGTTAAGTATGCCAGATCCGTTTAAAGTGTACATGGAGGGTTTGCTACAAGGTGGGACTTTTCACAAACCACAATTGTTACTGCACATGTATATGTTTGCAATTTTTGTACTTTGTTTCGAAAATAAGAGAGAATTTGCGTAGAAATAATAACAGCATTGTGTGAAAATTGTGGTAAACACACATCAACGAAAACGTTTTCTGTATGTACACATTTTACCTGACGAATTTATGATGTTAATATATTTGTTAGTTTCTCGCGATAATTGTGTCAGCTGTAAAGATTAACAATTAAATTTAAAAAAAATGTTCTTGTACTTTCATCAAGTGACTTGTGTGACAGGTTATTCCATAGTTGGTTTTTTATTTTCCGATTTATGTATTTCTTTATTGAATAATACAAACATTGGTTTTAAGCATTTGTAAACACACTTTCTATTCTTAAGTCAACTCTTAGCTACACGTCATAGTTCTTAAGTTTTTAATTGTGAACTCAGCTTTATTCTATGGTGCATATTTATTCTGTGGCAGAATCAGCTGATTGTGATTGTAAACACGAGCAAAGCAGAAAAACGTATTTCCAAAATACGTATAAGTTGAATAATTTGTGTAGGCGATTAAATGCTCGTTATTATATGCCTGCATTAATTAAAGGTTTTATTATACGGAAGATGTTTTATGCATTTCATTCTGTTTGCTACGCATTAGCCATCGATGCAGCCGAATATGGCTCGCAGGAGAGTTTACTTGTGTTATGTCAATTTGATAACATATAAAATTGTGATAGAAATGGAATACTTAAGAGAAGTTATTAAAGCTTTTTTAGTGTTGTGAACACAGCAAATCAGTGGAATTTAGTAAGAAATGAACTCGTGTCGAACATGTATTTAACAGAGGTATACTGGTAGATTTTATTAATATTTTGTCCGTCATGCAGCTAGTTGCAGTAGTGATAGCGAAATATAAATAGCAAGTATTGGGTAAATATCAAGAGTAGCTAATCATCGTGTAGGGACTAAACTATTGGTTTTACAGGTAAAATTTATTAATAGAAAATGTTTCTACAGTGATGAAAACGAGTCGTACGTAAAGAAAATTGTAATTTAATTTGAAATTTGATGTGCTGGCATTTGGCCTATATCAAGTCGAACAGATAACTTAATTTCTTGCCACATACAGTAAAAGGCAGAATAATTAAGCACAAAGGTGTTTTCAAGGTAACGCCCTTCCCCCTGTGCATAATAAACTCGCAATTTAGCTGTCACCCCGTGGCGAGATTACTCTTTCCTGTCGTACCCTCCCAACTCCCTACACAGTCTCCAAGTGATCTTACAAAATACGGCCGACGTCACGAGCATAGACTGTCTTCCCTGCTCCGTTCTCCACCACGCCCTTTGAATCTTCTCACTGGTGTTTCCTCTTCCACTATACTTTCCCTTAGCTGGCAATGAAACCCTCCAAATCCTCACTATAGGCCTACAGTTTTTACCAATGTTTTAACTAACCCCCTGCCCTTCACTCCATCTCATTTCCTTCAATACAGATGGCCTACCAATTAACTACCTTACTCCTTCCAACCTGCGAGGCACGCGGTGCGTGTATGCCTGTAGCCCGTCAATCATACTGTTGAAAGGTGTGACGATTGAGCTCCGTGGTATCTGATGGATCATGTTTGTGCAGAAAAATTAACTTATTATGAGCAATAATACCAGCAATACTGTGCTGGTGCAGACTAAAAACTGTGGGGAAAATACCTCACATGGCAATAACATATCTCGTCTTGCTAGCTACTACACGCTCGAAACATCTATATAATTATAAAAACATCCTAGCATCAGACATCAAAATAAAAATTTGTGACTCACTGGTGTTGTCACGCTTCAATTATTGTGCAGGACTATTTGTTGGTCTAACAAAAAGAACAGTACAGAATTCAAAAGCTTCATAATGTGTGTGTGTGTACGAAAAAACATCACATTAGCGAAGATTCACGGGCTGGATATGCACTGCACAATAGGTGCCAATTTCACCATATCACTCAAATGAAAAACATTCAGTATTTTCAACTGCCAAACTATCTGTACAAAAGTTCACGAGCAATCATTTAAACACAAGTATAATACGAGAAAAAAAATAGCGTTCAACTGTAATCCTTCCAGGATCATAACTTATTTTTCGTACCTTTTATAATTTTTCTAAATATTTTATTTTATGTATTTTAAAGAAATATACGTAGAATATATATATAAAGTTATAGAATGATAGCTAAATGACTAATTTTTTATTTATATTAACAATGATCTCATATACTAATTAATTTATATTTTATATTAGCATCGCAAATTATTTTTCTTATATGCAATATTAGATATTATCAAGTGTTTTCATAACTTATGTAACATTATAAAGCAGTACCCTATTTTGTAAGCATGTAAACAAACAAAAATTGTAAATCGGGCTAATAATGAACTTTGTACGTCTATAAATAAATATTTAAAAATAAATCCAAAATTATTTACCATCGTTTTCCAAAAGTCGTTAGGTGCAAGTGGAAAGATAAAATAAAAGTTAACATTGCACACGTGTGCTCTGCGTATTTCATAACAGATGACTATGAGCGCGAATTAAAAAAAAAAAAGGGCTGTTAGGAAAATCAGAAAAGAAGAAATTGCGTGTGAATGCTGTTCGATATGTCTCTATTACAAATTGTAATGGAGAAATGTCAGTTACGATAGCAAATAAAACAACTCAGGTTACTTACAATATTGCTAAATAACATTATAAAAAATATGTTAATGTAGGCTGTATAGTGACGTTTATTAGGGGTCTAACTACAATCGCTACATGAAATTGTATGAAATCTATTTCTGAGAAATTTGTACAATACATTTTGTTTCAAACCGCATCAATAAAATTCATACAACGAGAATAAATTTAATTCAAGTTCAGGCGCCCGTCTGCTGGCCGTGTATTTATGTGAATGAGGTACTAAGGACGACACTGACCAACACTTCTACTGCAGTATCGCCTTTAACGCAAGCCACTGACATTGCGTGCATTGTTGTGTAGAAACCTTGCTTGAATGACACTTTCAGCAGTGATACTCCATACATATTTACTTGTAGTAAGTTTTTAACGAAGTTCAATGTAGATTTATAATATAGCTTAACACGAATCACGTGGTGATGGTGGTGGTGGTGGTGGTGGTGGTGGTGGTGGTGGTGGTGGTGGTGGTTGTTGTTGTTGTTGTTGTTGTTTTTTTAGTTATAACAGGTTGAACTAGATATTTACAGTAATTTTGAGATGCTCCAAAATTATCATCAGAATAAACGCAGTGTGTTAAAACTACCACTCCTACATTGTTTTAAATGTGAGTCTTTTTGTTAATGCACTTATTGGACGCACATAGTTTTTTAGATAAAAGATTTTGCTAACACGCTGCAACGCAGTTTACAAGGCAGGTAGGCGCACCCCTTGAGCTTCATTGTTATTAACTTTGTTGTCAGATCCCTTTGGAAGAATGCTTATTAAGCTGTTGTAGTTGGTACTGTTACAAAGTTCACGTATATTTCTATCTCGTTTGTTGGGTGTGAACGTAGTACCTACGCGAAATTTACACTTAAATCGGCCGAGGAAGTTTGGAGACCATACAGAGACTAATAGAATAAACTAAGAATAGTTAAATGTTAACTTAAATCCAGATAAATATATGTCGTATCATATTGATCCTTGTATCGTAACACTAAAAACTTGTATAAAGTTTTCGAAATTTCACTGACGAATTTGGTTTACAGTAAACCTGTTCAATTTATTTCAATGTTTTATCTGGTAAAATATATTTTTCAACATATTCGGTCCGTACAAACGGAATGAATCCATTTTATTACTTAAACTTCTTGAAAATATGTATTTTTACAGATTTAAGTGTAAATATATGACTCATGTAATGCCTTACTGTATAGTTTTTATAATTTTTTTTTTGTTTGTTTGCCTACACAGTAGTCTCCAGTCGTTACGCGGTTTGTAGGAAGGTGTCCACATATCCAGAAATATTTTGTGTATATACAAGGAGCGGAAACCCTACAAGGTGCGGAAACGCCAAGGGTAAATCAGGCACGCACATTTAAGCGAAAATGTTTTAGGAATTTAGAGACTTCAAACGACTTCTATAAATATAAAGAAAGGTATTTATACATAACTACAATAGAAAGAAACGAAAGAAAATAACTAGTTAGATCTTAAATATTAAAAGCCGCCTAAATATCTCGATAAATTCAGTAAACCAATAGATATAGAATTTTTTAAATTCTAATGATAACTACTCCTATTACGAAACACTCGCGTATGGAGGGTACCTTTGTTTATGGCTTTCTGTCTCGTCTACAGCGGAATAATAAATAAGACAAATAATAAATGTATGTGAAAAATAAGTCCAGTTAAAATAATAAACCTTTGTATATGATTAATGGTTATGGTGGTGCCCGGACTGAAAATCAAATTTTGACATTTTCGTCTATTAGTTTAATATTTTACTTCTCAGCCATACGGTTCGGTGAAGTGCTCGGCTATAAATTATGTTTTTTAAAAATAAATAACAATGTCACTTCTATTTTACTTTGAATTTTTAAGTTGATATAAATTTATTATTTGGTATGAAGTATATTATAATTCGTGTGAAATAACAGGCTGCAAAAATGTTCACTGTAACACTTACGGGTGTAGGAGCAACGTCTAAAACTTATCATTTCGCCTCGAGAAACCTTTTGCAATTTGAGACAATTTTATGGCAGAATATTACAAATGAACTATTCCTTTTGGCGATAATAGGTTTAAAAATTCCATATATGTAGAAATATGCTACTTTAGACCAATTATTCAAAAATGTGTTTCAGCTGGATTTTGAGTGAAAATGTAATTATGATATCAGGGGCGTCATTTCAGGTTTTTCCAGGGGGGGGGGCGCAAGATTTTGTTTTCTAGACGACAGTGACCTTGTTGCATCTTTTCTATTTATTAAGCATGTATAAATTAGATACTTTAATAATAAAACTTCAGTTTTTATGTCCTTAAGTTAGCATTATTTACATTTAAAAATACATTTATACACAAAATTTCCAAATCCAGGGGGGGCATTTGCCCCCCCCCCCCCCCCCCCCCCCCCCGTAGCCCCAAATGACGCCCCTGTATGATATTATAATTTTTTACTAATTAACTTAGTCGTGTACGCAAAATGTGAAAAGTTCGTAGGAAATGCCACGGTGTGTAGGACAGGTCATGAAATTTTGGTACAATTTACTGCAGTGATGTCGCGAAACGAGCGAGTTGAGTGACAAGTTGCGTCTGTCAGCACAGTGTAGCGTAGTGCACAGGCCGGGTCTCTGCCTCGTGACGTCATGTGCTGACAGCCAATGGCGTGCGAGTAGTCGGAGCGGCCCCCTCCCCCTGATTCTAGGGTTTACTGAACACACAACATGAGATTATTCCCTACTAAAAATGATGTACCTAGGCCGCGTTCCGTTACTGCTGAAATCACTGAGATTACTGAGTTTACTGCCAGCAGTATCGGGACAGTTTCAGTCTTAGTAGAAATCGTGTTTGTCTCGGTGAGAATAGTTTCGAAACGATCGGCAATACAGTAATAAAAGAGGTTGTAAATATGAACAACAAATTGAATCATCTGATATAAGAGAACCAATTTGGCTTGACACCCAATTTATTAAATCGTATTTTACCAAAAAATGCGGGTAGTTTATGAGTGCACGGTCATTCTAACCTCTTCTATTAATAATTATATATACTTATATACACACACATATATATATATAATATATATATAGTTACATTGACCTTGTATTACTTTAGTTGTTCGTTCACTCCAAGGTAAATAAAGTATATTAGGTAGGCCCTCTGTTCTGTCATTGGCTGCCCGCGTGTGACGTACCTAGGAGGAGACCGAGACATTCGCCGCAAGTAAAAAGCCCGCGCGCCGAAAGTACTTTAATACATAACACGTCAGAAATCGAAAACTATTCAATCTATTGACTTCAAAATTTTTACAGAACATCTATGAACTATCCTGCCAATGATGCCCTATGTTAAATTTATATGTGTCCATAAGTTAATTTTTAAAAAAATTTTCACCAGTGCCCTGTTTGCTACCGAGGGAAAGAAAATGCAGGGCAAAATATAGTAAGCGTGGAACTTTTTTGTTTTTGGAGATAGATAGGGGGTATCAGTGGACGAAATAAAGAGGAAACTCTATGTTAAATTTTGATACCCTTTTTCAAGAATTTTGTGAGTGGGTTTTCGTTTTGTGCCAGGTAGAAGTTGGAGAATATTTCACCTATGCGCGGGATAGATGGGCGAGCCGACCACAACATACTTCTCTCTCGGTTTATCTGCACGGAATGTATTATGTTAATTTTACTAGTATGTTATGTATTTGTTATTATGTACACAAAATGTATTATTCCAATGCAAATATCCCCCGAAAGAAACCATTGGCTCAAATACTTACATAAAAAAATTACAGTTTTCAACAAAACAATTACAGTGATTTAAGAGCATGTTCCCGAGTTTTTTTCAGACTGATGTCAATAACTCAAATATTTTTTAACCAAAAGTTTTGAAAAAAAATTGAGTCAATGTGCAATCACACGATGCACAATACTGTGGATGCGTTTTTTTAAAATAATGTACAATTCGCCAGAAAAAAAAATAATTCCATTCATTTTTGCTTATTTTCACGACGAAAAACGTGGTACTTTGGGTAATGAAATCTGAAAAACCGTTCAGTATAATTCTACGAAAAAATTCAGCAGCAAAATGTAACATATAAGTGTCAAAACTGTGCAGCTAAATTTTGATATGAGTATTAGGTAGCAATTAAAAAAAAAACATTTTCGAAATCACTGCAAAACTCCGTAACAAGGCCTTAAATGTGTACACTAGTGATGTTTTTCAAAATTTGTCTGTGATTTACTTTACTTTTCTAAATCCTTGCACTATGGTACAATATTTCTAGTAACGTCGCAAAGAATAATATGAAGATTATGGAAAACATTATGTTAAAGTCACAGTTAAAAATTTAAAGAATACACTTACAACAGTGTTTGTAACAACTGATACGAACACATGACAACTAAGCTATCAATCCAATGCAGAAAACGCACAATTTTTAAGAACTTTTAGATTGTTTGCCAATATCATTGTTGCAAAAAATGTGTTATTTACTATGTTATGACATGTACGAATAGCCCTTTGTGTTAATAGTATTGCTGGTATAATTTCATATCAACATATACAGTATCGGCCCATATATCATACCACTGCAAAATGTTCAAGAAAATAATGTATATAAAAAAAGAAAATGTAAATAATAATATCAGCACTCTTGACAATAAATACAGTAACATGTTTATATAATACGTTATTTTTGCTAGTAAAATGTTTCCTCCATATTGTTGAAATAGAATGGTATGAAAATGTTATTGAAAGTATTTGAGGTAGTCGTAAGAGTTCACTTCTCAAAACTCGTTGGTAATCATCTTGGCGGAAATTTACAGAACAAACTCAGGAATTATCTTGATTAAATATGTCTCTTCGCTTATAGCGCTATGCATACAGTCGCCTCAAATCCTATTTTTTTTTCTAACGTGTAGGATAAAACGTCTGTAATCTTTGACCCTCAATTAGTACATTATGCCATAGCACAGTTAACTTATAGTTAGACGTTTTGCTGATTTTTAATACATCTAGTCTCGTAATGAGTATGGACGCAAGACTGCGATCCCAAGTTCATTGCATTCAGCACTACAGCCATCTCAACGCTACATGGCTGGAACCTTCCCTGTTACATCAGCAGCAGGGCGCAACACGAGACGGGAATATACTGTTACAAGTTTGAGAGCACAAACTTTATATGTGGGCAATTCCCATGAGTTCTTTGGGATAGAGGTCTTATAATACAAATAAAAGAGTTAAATTAAGTACTGGATTTAATAGCTCACAAAGCTACGAAATACACAAAACAGTAATCAACTATAACTCTCACAACACAATTAGTTATGCATACAATTACTCCTGTGTCACAGACACGTTAATTAACTTTGACAGTTAAAGCACAAGAAAAGTCTACCATCAATTAATTAAACACTATAAATCACAATAAAATTCAGTCATATATCCAATCAACAGTATTTCTAATAATGATAATGTACAACCTTATCAGTCCGAAGTGGTGATGGCTCACCGTGTGCTGCGCAGCACCCCGAGTGCACCGCTGTCTTCACTCTTGAGGTCTTCTGTTCGACTCCCGTCGCGCACCTCCTCTTCGCCTGTCAGCCCGCCGCAGCAGTCCTCTTGTATCGCCAAACACTGCTCCGAAGGTAGCCCCCTGCCGCCTCACAGTAGACTTTGACGTCACCAAGATGTCTTCACCAGTCTCTCTCCA
>PNEQ01003571.1:31048-48714 GCA_003012365.1 Medauroidea extradentata | reverse complement strand
AAAGTAATTTCCAATACTTTTGAATGTGTATATACTCAAAACGGGCAAACGTACGCATATTATGCAACCAAATATGCAATTTGGCGGCGAGAACCTAACTCTGATGCCACCTGTTGGTGGAGTTTTGAACTGTCTGAAGCACGGAGCAAGCTGTATCGACCACTGCGACTCGAGGTCGACGATAGCGTCACATAATTCTTGCGCCAATGGAGTCTAATTATAATGTATGTATGAATGTCAATAAGATCATAAGTAAATATTTTGAAGTGTATTAAATACAGACAGGTCGAGTTCGTCATATGTTCTTTCACAAATGTTGTATTCAAATAGGAAAATACACGGAACTACGTACAATAAATCGCTACCAACCATACAAGCAGTAAAGTAACTCTTGTTAGTGGTGATGTATATGCAGTAACGGCTAGTGATTTTTTTCAAAGGTTAAATCTTTAGTGCTCACTTTATTCCGAATGGCCTATAGCATGATATTTTACAATGCTTTCTACATTGTGCGCCACACCAGCCCTTGGTATTTTTTTGTATTTCTGGCAATACAAGCTTATTCCGTAGGCCATTGAAATGATTTTTTTTATTACATTTTCATTAACAAACACAAGCGTCATTTTTTTAACACATATTTGGGACCACAAAATTCTACGTGTCATTATAAATACAGTGATGTCATTTATATGGCAATATTTTAATAATTTAGACAGGGATGAGAGTAAAGTAAAATGAACACTGTGTGTACAAATACCAAGTCTTAGTGGAAAAAATGCAAGGCTGTACAATTTGACGAATATGTCTAAACATTGAATGCAAAACCATTGTCTACTAGATGTTACAGGATTAATTTATGTAATGTCCAGTGCTTGCACCACTGAAATTGCAACAGAGGTAAGAAGTTCTATTTGAGTTTAATAATAAATGTACAGCTTAGGTCTAGAGCCTTTCCAGTGTTGCTGAAGGGAAAATGTTTGGGCCAAAGCGTAAATTTTTTATCCTGTTTTCTATGCGGAAAAACATAAAAACAAGACATTAATTTTACAATTTTTTTACGGTAGTGATGAGCCTTCAGCTAACTTCAGTCGAAATGATGCACTAAAACCTAAACAACAGAAAATGAAAGCTGTATATGCCAGACAAGAGAAATGTATAAGTACAGATGCCAAGGCCTAGGTTATTACCAAGGCAATAAGTGAAATACTGTCCATACTGTATGAGAATTCCATTATTTGACAGATCATAAAAAAGTAGGGCAATGTAAACAAAACATTATGTATCCTTCCACCACCACGTGCTTTCCAGCTGACAATTAAAACATGTCAACAGTCAAGGTATATAATGTTTGCAATAACATGTAAAGTGGGTTGTGATTTTCTTGAGATAATTGTTTAGATCTCAGACAAATAATTTATTTTCAATACTAGAAGCACATTAATCTTATTAGGGTTAGGTGGGTAATGTTAATGGAATTATTTCAAATTACAGCAATGGATAGCCTACTCTACAGATATTAAGTTAATACAATTATTCAAAATTTAACTTTTTCTTGTATATTTTTTCTAAATTTGATCAAAATTGTAACATTTAATGGCATTACCAGAAATAAACAAACATGTATGGGCAGCTTATGTTTTCTACCTGACATCTAAAGATTAAATAATAGTAGCTTATTTGGTTACTGCAAACTGAAGTTGCAAGAGCTTATTACAGTGCAAGCAAACATATTTAAACTTTAATAATAATTAAAATAGGCTAATTCATGCAAGAACTATTACAATTATTTTTCGTGTTGCCTTTAATTTCGTTCTGTACTATCAGATCATAAAGCCGTATAGTTTGAGTTTCCAGTTGTAGACTATTAAACAAACTTACCTTTTGTGGTAGGCCTACCTTTGAAATATCAGTGTTAGCCTACTATAGTCATGTGACTATTGTAGGCTATATAGCAAAAATTTGTGCTCTCACAACCTAAACGGAAATAATAAATCAATAAAAAGCGTAAATAATAAACAAACATGGGTAGGCCTAATTGCCCAGATCAGGTTTAAATATTTTGTTGATTAATTAACACATGTCATCAAACCAGTACACTTTAATGACCGGGAAATATATAGACGTACGTCTTCTGGCCGTTTCTTTTGGTAATACATATGTAGGCCTAAATTTTTGCAGCTGACGGTAAGCACAAAATCACACGTGGACTTTATATTAACCAGCACTTACTTGCTTATAACAAAAAAACACGGACATTTTCTTACAAAAAGAATTTATTGAGCCAGCGTTTAACCACAAATTCTGTTAAAATAGAAGTTAGGTAATATTTTTAAAATGTTATGTAGCACTTTTGTCTGGACGGATTACGTACTTCTTATTTAGCGAATGTTTTTGTAGACATGCCAGCTTAAGTTCCTGTCTTCCGAATCACGTCTTAATATCCCGTTGTCGTTAGCGATTACAAGCCGCGTATTTTAATCCCTGAATTATTGCAATATATTAAAATTACATACATGCACAACATATTAAAATAACGCCATACAAGAATCTCAAACAAACACGAACACACGAGAAGCTCAACCTGAAACACTCGCAACGCAAATGGCCGCTCTTTGTTTTGGTTGCCGGACGTCATAATATCCCATTGGCGATTACAGGCTGGGTTTTATAATCCACACATTACAATATATTACATATATGCACAAAATAATAAAGTTAACACATTATAAGAATCTCAAACACACGTGAACGCGGTAACGTTTCACACTCGCAAATGGCCGTGCTTTGTTTTGTTTTGGTTACAGGTCGACTGATAATAGTGCGGTTGTTTGTAAATTAGTTATAAAATTGCGCGATTTGAATATAATGAAATAGTTAACTGACTAATGCTGGATACGAAGCCGTGTCATTATATTACGTTTCCTCCAAAATGCGTACTTATTTTTCACGTATAAATACACACTACTTTCAGCGTCGGCGATGGAAGGTAACCAATTTGTTTATCAGGGCTGCCACTACTAATTCATCAGGTCATACGGTTACGTCCTGTTGTTTTAAATAGTTGCCACGTGTCTGGCACGTGTTAAAAATATTGGTAGCATCGGCTGTCAAAACACGGAATTCTTACATGGGATAGACAATAATATACTTTTTAAGTAGTGGGGATCTTGTCCCTGTTAATTTAATTTGTAGTCCTATAGATTATCGTTGCTCTCTATGATTTAACCAGTATAACAAAGACACAATTTTATATTTTTTTATGAGGTACGCTTTGAATTTCACATTTTTAAGAACAGAAATTCTGTTTGTAGAAAATTATCTCCAGTAATATTTTATTTATAGTGACAAGCTTCTGTTAACATAATGTTCAATATAAGGAGAGAGAAATTATTTTTGCTTGCTCCATTTCTTCAGATAAATACAGTCTAGTGGTATCAGGTTATCGGAATATCTGTGGGAAATATTTATATCGGGGGATATCTGTGTTGGCAGAAAATCAGGTATCGGGCCAGCTCTAACGCTAGGTTAGCCAATTAAATAGACAGGAGGTTGAGGTACTCACAGGCTGGTACATCTTTATAGTTTCACACATAAAGGGACAAACACATTGATCAGCAGGCGTGCTGCTGTACAACGTTTCGCTCACTTCATCAGGCAGTGATATCAGGCACACTGAGTAATGGCAGCGGTGGAAGCAAGACTGGTTACTCTAGCGGCCAGGGAGGGAGCGAACTAAGGTGTGACGGGAAAATTTAAATTAGAGAGATGTGGGGGTGTAGGGTATTCTGGTGCTACAATTGTGATTATCTGATGTTGAGACCTGCGGATTGTAGAGGTTTGGTTACGTATCGAAGGGCCAGTTCACAGCACCTTAGTTCTGAACTAATGTTTGAGGATGGTACGACTCTTACTACTTTGGTGTTATAACGTGTAACAACAGGAGTCAAAGTTTAAAACTGTGTAGTATAAACACACATTATTATAAAGAGATATTAAAACTACAGAAAGAAAAGTACTAGCATATATGACACTGAAACATGAATCAAACCACACAATATGACGACTCCATCAATGGTTGCATTAATATAGCTGCAAACTCACCTTGACTAGTTCCAAATTTGTGCCAGTGATTTTCAATGTATTGCTGCCAACAGTCACGGTGTACTTGTATTCCCCAATACTTGCATCATTGGTGGAGAAACTGTGACGCAGCACCGAGCGGCGGGCTCCTATAATCACACAGCACAATGAAGCAAGAATTCTTTACACAAACACATACACAGAATTAACAAACGGTGTCAGTGTGAAATCAGCAGTACCAGGCTGGATAAGTCTGTTGCTTTCATCTGAAGCACTGCTGTTGAGACTGCTGCTCGAACCACCCATTCCTTCTTGATCGTTTGACTCCATCCGCACTGGCGACGCATTGCGGCGTATGGTGTCTTCAATGAGAAGCTTTGCTTCACTAAAAACATTCACCAAAATTTACAATGGCAATGCATACATATACGGAACTAGATGCAACTCAGATAACTGTAAAGCTAATGTATCAAATATAACTATATAATAACAAAGTTCCCTATAATTATTATTTGACGATAAAAAGCAAAATACAGCAGAACCCCAAATAAACCACATGTCGCAGATCCCGAAAATATTGTTAAATCAGAGTTTATAAAATTGGGGTACTACAAAGTACTACAATCATACGTTGCAACGTTGCACCACAGATATACTTACTTTATTCTGACCTCGTTGGGTCCGGTGATCTGCACCAAGCGCTCTTTAGCCCCAGGGTTGACTGCAACAGCCATAACAATGGTCATTCACAATACTTCTTCAAGCTCATCGCTAAACATCCAAATTTATAGTCTGTGTGCCAGAACCACGTCACGGTTCGACAAGCTAGGTGAACATTACTGCATGACCTGTAACTTGTGACAAGATCTAAATGTGTGAACATTTACTATTCTTAAATATCTGTTCACTACACAGGTTTGTTTTCATATATAAACAATACAACTCACACATCATTTTATTTTCACTTGGCTATTGCTAAACGTAAAAAAAAAGACATTTCAGTTTCCAAATTTGTTCAGTTAAAAAACCACTGTGAACAGGATACGTTAATACATGATTAGCTGAAACGAGGATCACATTCATTAGACTTGAGGATCTGATGACCTGAGATTTAAAAAAAACAGTTCAATTCAATATTTTTAGTCTGCTTAAAATGTTTGGTATGTACTACAAGTGGAAAATATTTAAATTAAACTGTGAAAAATATGCATTGCCTACTGCATATAATTCAACATAAACAATAGTTATCACACTCTATATAAGTTTGGCAAATAATGCCAAAATCCTCAAAATTTTCAACATAAAACCCCAATCTCTATAAGTTTGGCAAAGAACACCATAATCCACAAAGTTATGTGAAATGAAATTTGTTCCTTTGTGTTCAACTAATGTAATAAAGCAACTAAATTAGTTTTCTGATGATAGAAAAGTATTTGTATAAACAAAATTTTATCAATTCAGCTACAGGTGATTCAGACCACCTGCTTTGTGCCAAACATTTCTTGTGTATACATAAAATTTAAAATGTGAACAAAACTAATAAAAATGTATCATAAATCACTACTAAATAACCTGATGACAGTTTGTCATAATTACATTTTATCATTGTTTACCTTTGTATTTTGAATTATGTATGAACTTCCTAGCAACGAGAAAGATAATTTTACTTAATAAGTCAAGGTGTTTACTTATGATTTATATACAACGATAAAATTTTAATTCCGTTAAATCTAAACAGAAGTTCAAGAAACTCTCTCTCTCTCTCTCTCTCTCTCTCTCTCTCTCTCTCTCTCTCTCTATATATATATATATATATATATATATATATATATATATATATATATATATATATATATATATATATATATATATATATTACTTGTACGTAAATACAGCAACAGAATATACTTGAAGCCAAAAAATTATTGATCGAACTTTGACAACTCTCCGAAAATCTATCGCAACAGAGAGTTTGATTAAAATATTGAGGAGCTAGTGCAAAAGGTTTTATTTATTTGCAGCAACAATATTGCACACAGCAGCTTACCACAAAGAAAACCTTGTATCCTTGTATCCCACTAATACAGAAAGGCAGATGAATTTTACGAAAATCTTTATTCCCATCTCAACAACAGACCAAAACCACCATCAAAATATGCTTTGAAAAAGAAAAATAATTTTCATTGTTTTAATATTAATTTAATGTTAACTTAAGCATATATATACACATGAAGAGGATGAATCTTTGTTGCAGTAGTAGATGATAACTTCATGAAACACAGTGTTACTTGTTACAAAACCAAGCTGACATAGCCATGCAAAAATTTTTAATACTGAGTAGCAAATCAGAAAATATGTAAATATGTTTAAAAGTATAGGTTATACAATTTTTTTTTTATATTTTAGACATAGCAATTTTAAGTGTGTTAAATGTACAGTATAACATAATTAGTCCATCATTCTAACACAATTACAAAATCTTGTAACTTTCATCATACCATTAAGAACACACTGACATTGCACACACAAAGAACGTTAGTCTCCAGATCACCTAAATGCTGACTCACAACATACTAGGAACAATATTACATAAGTCACACATTCAACACAGATATGACAATTTTCCTAAAATGTGTGTACAGAAAAATACTTTTCTCACTGGAATCTCTACAACTATCTGTGTAGGCAAAAAGGTTGAGCCAAGTACTAGATCATGCAGAAGTAGTCTGGTATATCTATATCCTGCACTACAGTTTAACACAAATACTTAATATTCATAAAACTTAACCTAAAATACCTACTCAAAGTCCGTTATGTTTGGAGTAAATGTAAAAATTATTTTGCTATACTGGGTTTAGTTTTCAATTGCACATACATTTTTTCCTTTTAACGATGAGGAAAGCAAACAAAATTGCTGCAATTTATACAACATATAAATATCTTGTATTCATAGTTCTTAAATATTTCTCCTGACCAATGTAGAGAATCAGTTCTTGCTAATTTTGCTTTGAACGAATTTGGTTTTAAGAATCAATTTCAGATGATATTTTCCATAGTTGTAACAGTGTTGACAACATTTGACATTATTTTGCATTTCTTGTATTACAAGAAATTCTACAACCTAATTTTTTTTTTAAAAGTTCTGTATTAAAAAAAAACACTAACAGGATTTAAGAATTACTTTGTTTCATTAAAATGTGTTTATAATAATAATGATGATGATGATGATAGAATATACATATTGTCTAATAATACTTGTAAGGGGAGGATGTAATTATATTGAGCACATTTATTTACAAGGGTTAACATGTCGGTCAAACAAAGAAAAACACTGATTAAATCGGACGGAGGAAAGGGACCTACCCGAGCCGGATCAATCACTTGAAAAGTTCAATGGCATTCATGCTTACCGTCCTTCCTGCTGGAACTGAAGTATGAGAGGTGCAAGCCTGCCCGAGTCCCGCTAGCGACTGACTCTCGGGAAGACACAAGCAATGAAGGAAGGTCAGCGGAAGGTAGAAGGGGAAGGGAGGGGTGCACGCGCACACGTCAGTAGTGGGAGGAGAGGGCATTGAGGATAGCAGCCCACATGGCGGCAGCAGCGACGGCGAGAACAACAGTCCAAGGCGGGAATTTCAAATGCTCACAGTCTTAGCTCACTCAAGCTACAGCCCATCACAATATAATAAGATTGTACAACATTCTACAAACTGATTACATACTTCAGTGAGTGTATACCACAAGACGACCTTCACAGCTACCAGTATAAAATGCACAAACTCACAAGTGTGTATCTAAGATACCCTGCAAATGTGGCCATATGTACATAGGTGAAATGGCATAGCTCTTTCAACCTGAATCAAAGAACACAAAAACAATTGCAAGAAAGGCAAAAATCTAAAATCCAGACTGGCTGAACAACCATGGCAAAAAAGTCACAAAATTCTTTGGGGAGACTCAACATTACTCACAAAGGAAACCTATAAAATTAAAAGGGAAATCAAAGAATCAGTCTTTATTATTAGCAATAACAATACTTTCAGTTAAAAGAACACATAATTAAAAAAAAAAAAAAATATGTGGATCCCAATAATTATTAGAGAAATTTATTTGCTGCCCAAAACAGCAATCACTCAACCGACCACAACCATTCACAGTTACTCTAAGCTGCGTGGCAAATCAGAAGACAGTTCATCTGCCATCGGCTGAACAATATTAATGGATGTTTCAATACATACCCAAGGACTTCCAGTCCCCTCATGTTCTCAGACCGTGTCTCTTTGCCTGACTACGGAAACAGATGCCAGTTCCCGGAATGTTGATTTTCTGTTTGTGTCTGCTGCCTGGAAAACTATGTATTTGGTTTTGTTGTGTTGTATTTTTGTGTTTAATATATTTTATCTGTTTGAACTTTTGCCTTCGGTAATTTTTTTCTTATTTTTCTTAATTGACTGTCCTTGTTTTATTTTACCCTACTCCATATTGATTTTTATGAGGCATATGTATGCTGTTGACTAACGTATACTCTGCTTATTTACGTTTTCCTATTCTCTGTAGCTTTCTTTAATAGGTATCTGCATTGCAATGATGTCAAAAAAACTATGTTCAGTCATGCACTACTATTGCACAACTTTTTCAAAGAACACTGCACATACTTTGCTCATGAATATGATGTAGCCATGTGTAATACTTTTATTTTTTTCTAAATAAAAGATTCATATCATTAAAAAAACTACAATCACTTGTATTCTAAATTAAACTAAGTAGCCCCAAAAATTTTGCAAATAAAAATCATGCTAAAATGGTTCAATGACAGAAGTGACACACAAAATAAATAGTATCATAAATTTGTACTAAAATCCATCTTATCAACACAAAAAGTTGCAAAGCAAAAAAATTTACAAAGACAAGATAAAATTATAATGTAACATAACTCTTAACTTTAAATTTACAATTTCTATTGCAAATTGTCCATTGCAGCTATTTTTACCTCAACATTTGTTCACCCCATCAATGTCAGGTTAAGTATTTTTACAAAGTTTGCAAAAATATTCAAGGTTTTTAAAGCATTAAACAATAAGTACATGTTTTACGTAACATAAATAGTCACCCCAAAAAAAAATTAATTAAATTAAAATTTTTGTAAAGTTCTTAATTTTTTTTCTACTGATTTACAACCCGAGATATCACGGGCATGGGGTTAATGAACACGTTTTTTTTGTCAAATGTTTGTATAAAAGTTACTTTTGTGACAACGAAGATAGTAAACATAAATTGATACGTAAAACAATAAATTTATAATCAAAATGTTATAACTTCATAATACACAGAAGTTAATAAAAGAATTAATAAACTTTGTTAGTTAAGTTCCCATTTAAGAGAAGTCCTCGCCTAGCATATGAACTATGATTATCATGTAACATGTATTCGATCTAATAAGAAATTGGTTAATTTATCCGTAAGTACTTTATCTGTTATATTAAAATACACTGCAAACTATGTTACAATGATTTTAAAATTACAGCACACATGTTAAAAACTTCTTTGGGGGCGGGGGGAATAGTTAAAATAACAACTTTTCAGACTTCCATGTCTAGAAGAATACTAACCTGATTTTAATACAGATATAGAGAAGTTTTCGTATGATATCACGCTATACTTTAACACATAAAATAATAGGGTCACCACTTAATGAGGTCACACAGAAAAATAAGACTACAACGAAAACAATGTGCACCAATTTAGTGTTCCGCACATAATGGCCGCATTATTTTTCATGCACACACCAGTACCACCCTAACGGTTATCACTTTTACTGACTCCAGCAGATAAAACAGCATGGCTCGAGTACTTCTCTTAAAGGCAGTGTTTATTAGGAGATTAGTTTGTATTCACAGTGCTAAGTACAATACTGGCTGTCAAGTCTAATGCAACAGCAACTCTATGTGCAAGGCATAGAGTATGTGAATTCTCAGCAAGTAACTATGGTAGGGACTAAGCAGTGAACAACACAGTTAAGTCCAGCGCTATATTTTACCTTAGCTTCTCACTATCTAGTTATTGCAATATGTTTCCGTATAAAGCAGTCAGAGGAAGTCATTTTCAGCTAAGAATGTTCAAATATTTACAAGTGCGCACATGATTCAAAGGCCTATAGTAACATCATTAAATTTGTGACCTCAGTGGCTTACAAATACAATTTCCAAGTCAACTCAAGCATCTTCATATAAACACATGGCAAAAATGATTAATACTTTTAGAAAGCAACAGCTTCAAACACATGATGTAACAACTTCAAACACACAATGCACTGCAGTTCCAAGCATTTAATAGGCAGGCACCTTAAAGAAGCATCAAAAGATACCATATACTTTATGCAAGAATGCTTTTTTTATAGAATGTCATGGCAGAGAAAAGACAGAATACGAAATACACATGTGCCACCAGTTACTTATGACGATCAAGCTGAGAATCAAGCATTACATCTACCTGACGATGCTGTAGTAAACATATAAGTATTCTTTATATACAGCATAAGGTTCAAAAGAGCAGAAACTGCTAGCTGCAGAAGGATATCTTGCCTAACACCGCAATACATATCCAAACACTGAAAAGTCTTCATAGAGGCCAGCACACAGCAACAGCTAGGTAAATATAGAGAGTATCTACGATCAACCATTGTGACAACAAGTGATGCGAGATCTACAGCTAATGAAGGGTGAGCTCACAAGAAATACAACTTTCTAATGCATGCCCAATAGTATTACGTTTGCCACCATAACACACACAGGTGGTCGATTCCCTCACTGTGGAGTAGTACGTAACAATGAACCGCCTGAGATACTGTTTTCTGTGGTTTGCAAACACGACTGGGGAGCTCAACAATGGAGTCAAGTGCTCTTTACATATTAGAACACGTTTGGTCTCACTAGTAATTCTGGACATCCACATATGTGGAGAAAATCGGAAACTGGCAAATCACTCCAATATTGTCAAAATCTATCATCAGTTTGCATATAGCGAAGTTCTCGTTTGGGAAGGCATGATGGTATGTACGTAGATAGGGCTACACTTCACAGACAGCAATGTCGTCAAAGATAGAACCCAGTGGCTAGCAGGATCAGAACCAGAACAGGATGTGGAAGTGGCTTGTATTGCGTAGAACCATTCCAGCTTTGGCTTGAAATGATTTCACAAAACCATGAATTTATGTAATCACGCCAAGACAAAAACCAGATGGATTACGGTAGTCTTCCTTGTCATGCGGGTCTATTATGACCTCTGACGTAATGCAGTTTTGTTTCTGTTATGCACAAAAAAATAAACTTCGTAATGAAAGCAATCACAACTCCCTCTCCTCGAGACTTTGAAAGATCCACATGATGCACATGGATCACAAAGTCTGTCGCATACTTACACTTTGTCTGCAGGGCCTGCAACGAGATGCAAAGTGATAATTGTACCATAAAATTGAGGACACTTCCATAAGTTACAGTAACCTCTCTGGAATGAAATTTACGTCCAATACCTATGTTGCATTGATATTTATGCTTCGCAAATTAGTTTTACAAATACTGTACAAACAACAGACTTCCTTATGTAAATGAAAAACGACAGACTACTCAAAAAGTAAACGACTAACAAAAAAGAAATGTCTTCATGAATCTCCTACTACATTCAAGTATGAAAAATATGCAAATGAGACTATCAATGAACACATTTTTACAACAAAACTTTTGCAAGTGCATAAGCAAAACAAAAGTACTACATTATTATAATTTTAAAAATTATTGTACAAAAAACTTTGTGATGGAGTATTGGTTAGTATCACTGTTTAATAATCTTCATTATTTGTGGGTATGTTCGATCCCATGTAAACTTTTTTTTTATTAAACTTTTAAGTTATATTACTCTGTCCATTAATTCAGTCAATTACAACGGCATATCATTATAGCCTAAGTTTTGTGTTTAAAACTTACAGTGTCAATTTGCCCGGGAAGTTATTTTACACCATTAAGATTTAACTACCATAAATATGACAGACAAAATATGTAGTACAGTACTGTATGTACTAATAACAATATTTTTGTGATACCTTACACTTACATATGTTTTTCAAAAGAAAACTTAGCATAAACTACCTTGGCTCATAATTCCTGTAGTAAATGCGAACAGTGAAAGTTGTAATACAACAGAGTCACATACTGTATTTGTGTGCACATAAGCCAAGTGCGCATATAGGCCGCAACCTAATCTTTTGGAAAAATTCCAGGAAAAATAATTTTTTGTATATGTGCCATGTCTTGCTGCCCGAGCAAGCCAGTTTAATACCGGCGAAACGTCGCGACCACACTTCCGCGGAAAAATGTGTCGTCGTACCTTCGTGTGTGTACCTATTTACAAGTATCAACTCTAAGTATAGTCTATCTCACGAAATAATTTCACATTTTGACAGTTCACTTGTGAGAAGTGTGTCTGTAAACAGGATTGTGGAGACCGTGCTTTTCCAGGAAGCTAGGTAGGTTTAAAGCTCCAAACAATGGAACAGCTAGACACATTTCTCAAAAGAGAAATGTCAAAATATGGAATTCTTTCATGAGACAGACTGTACTTGTACTTCTGTCCATTACATTACTTTTTTGTATATAGGTTGCACCCCGACTTTTGTATTCCTGGAAAGTGGCAACTACGCAACAATCCACCAGAAGAATCGACAGCGAACGAACAGCTGCTTGACCTTGTTCTGTGTAGCTGCCTTCCCCCTCCACAACCAGCCACCTCAAGCGCCCGTCAGCAAGCCTCTCCGCCCGCCAACAAATCATGACCTCCCTCAGCGGCCAGCCCCAAACAGCCACTCCCACTTCGCCTACTCAAACCAACTCATGATTTTTTTAGCGACATGCACATGTTGTTTGATTTTCTTTCATTCAGTCGGTTAACAGTTAGTTGTTTTCAAGTGCTACAGTCATAATTTTGTAAACGAGTGTGTTTAAGGCCGAAAATGAGTAAAAACAGAGCAAGTTACAAAGCAAGTTTTAAGTTGAAAATGGTGCAGTATGCATTGAAGAATGGAAAACGAGCGGCCGAAAAAAAAATTCAGCGTGCACGAAAAAAATGTCCGGCGATGATGTCAGCAGCAAGAAAAAAAAAGAAAAATTGGGTTTATAACACACTAAGACAACTAGAATGATATATTTCAATGAAAATCCACGTATGGAACGTTGAAATTAATAATATCAGTTTGTAGCTCGTTAGCAGTAAACACACAACACAAATATTACCGTCAGCTATGCGTTTTGCCGTACTACCGGGGCCTGCGAGTGCACAGTGCAATGAGCATTGTGCTCTAGCTGTCGGCCAACTGGAACGTGCCGTGCCGAACTTCACTGCGCCGGACCGTGCCTACTTACGGCAGCCAGCAAGGTGGCGTGGGATGTGACAGCGTGGAAATCGATACCATTGCTTGCTGCAGCAGAAGCAGGCACACCTTCGTTAGTTGTGTTGGTGCAAAGGGGATTGTGCTGCACTTTGCGTACAGTTGCCCATCAAACCATCATTAATTTAATTAATATTCCTATTATTTCTAACTCTGGAAAAACAATTTTCTTTCCGAAGATATATTGATTTTTGGGTTATTTAGTTATTTTCTAATTATATTAAATTACCTTCTCATGCAAAATCTTGTACCTGCCCTCTTTAAAATGTGGGGTGCATACTTTTACATGGGTAAATTACAGTACAGATATGTGATAAAATATACGGTAGGCCTATGTGTTAGAAGTGTATATAGCAACATTAATTTTTTCTACTGGTAAATAATACTAGTGTTAAGTTCTTTAAAGTGACTTTTTAATGTGACGTTCACTTAACAATATTGTGCACCTGAGTATCTCAAGAGTAAATCACGTGCTTGGCAGTGGCGCCAGCAGTTACCTGTGTAAAAACTTCCCTTGTCTAGCAGTCACAACCGGCAGCACCAGTATATGCCACAAAAGCGAGGGGAAAGTGGACGCCGCAACGATGTCAATGTGTTTGTTTAGTGTACGTGGCTTGGACCTGAATATGTTGAGTATTATTAATATCATCCTCATTATTTTCATTAAATATTACGGCAAACAACTTATGCATACCTGCCAACTTTTTAAACTGACCATCAATAAAATTTTTCCAGAATGCCACATTTATACGTAAACTGTACGAGGCAATTTTTGTGCGAAATCATATCAGTCCCTATGTCATATGGACTGTACCTATAACAACACACATAATATTTTAAAAGTTCTATATTTTTATAGTAGGCCTAGTTCTCTCATGAAAGAATTCCATATTTTGAAAGTTCACTTGTGAGGAGTGTGTGTGTAAACAGGATTGTGGAGACAGTGCTTTTCCAGGAAGCCAGGTAGGTTTAAAGCTCCAAACAATGAAACAGTCAGGCACATTTCTCAGAAGAGAAATGTCAAAATATGGAATTCTTTCATGAGACAGACTAAGACCTAAACATGTAAAAACAATTATTTGCCAAGTTATAGTTTGAACAATTTCCTGTTCACTTAATACTTCGAAAATCCATCATTCTTTTATAATTCAAAACGTCCACTTGCATCTTTAAACAACCTGTAAGCACGGTTACAAATATAAATTGTTTCACAAAGTTTGACGTAAATCTCAACTAGTTTTGTTTATTTTATGTGGCATGAAATAGCTCAATACCAAACTGGGTTGTGTTTTGAGTTACAAAATAATGTACTGCAATATTTAACTCTAGTTACAGCACCTTCAAAGCCTACTTACGAAAGTACATGTTTAATTCTGTGATTTCCACGTAAGCCTATAACTTCAAATAGTAGTTACAGTTAGGTGCTTCATACCATCTTCCATAAATGACCAATAAGTGCCGCACAAAAATTATGCTAGTAGTAATTATGAAAAGTTAGTTTTTATCATATAAAAATATTGTTATTGCACGCATATGCTTCACAATAAGAAAATATAATTTTTCTTTCAAGTTCGCGACTGTATAAACATGTGTACAATGCGTCTTTCCAACTTCAAAATTTCGTCACATCACACAGTAGTCGTACGTCATATTCATTACAACAGCGGAAAAATATTTTTAGTTTCTACGTAAAAATACAGCTTCCAAGCACACAGAAAATAACTGACTTGGACAAAAAACAACACACTTGTCGCTTAAAAACGCCTAACAACACGCACATCACATCTTGTAAGGCTGGATTTACACATTGGCCCAAAAGATTGGGCCAATCCTGAGAGGAAATGCCAATGACCAAGAAACGGCCAGTCGCTACTTACACACTGGTCCAATTATTTTTTAACCAGTAATACAGTCAATTTAAATTCCAAGATAATTGAAGGGCAAGTTTATTTGAAAATTGCTGCAACTACATTCATAATCTATGTATATGTGTAGAATAATGTCCACTGACCCATTTCAACACTTCATTTAACAATTTTTTCCTCTCAAAATACAAATAAATGTAAAATCACAACACCAATGCATGCACCAATTTGTAAACACAGAGCAAGTTAATGCCAGTGCATGCGCCAATCCCTTTTATGGTTGGACCAAAAAACGTCAATGAATGGCAAAGCTTCCAACACATGGCCAAGCACTATTTACAACTGGTCGATTCCTTCCAAGGTCGGGTGTTGGGCCAATGTGTAAAGCCGGCCTAACAGCCCATACAAGAAAAACACAGATTGGCTGTTAGTTATAAAATACGCCAATAAGAAACCAGGAACAAAAGATACACTGAATTTTGTTATTGGTTCCTATAGTGTTCACTGCGACAAACAGCTGAATGCACAGTAAAAACAAATGTTACGAATATTTATTCAGAACAGCAGAGATAAACTACACTGTAAAACACGTTTCATGTTGGTATGCTTGCGCAAAACACATTTGTCTGCCATTCATTTGTAAATAATGGCAAAAATGTACACATATAAATGTAGGACATCGCAAAATCAGTAAAAAATTTTTTGTCTTCCGTAAAATCACATAACATATGTACTTTCCGTAAATTTTACGGACAATCCGTAAAAGTTGGCAGGTAGCCTATGTTAATGTTTACAAATCTGTTTTGGAGAGAGAAAAGTATTTTAGAAATTTTTTCCCTAAATATCTCGCAAATAGGCCGCACCCCACTTTTTGAACTAATTTTTTGGTCAAAAATGTGCAGCCTATGAGCACACAAATACAGTAACATAGAATACTCACTTAAAAGACTACAAAAAAATGCATTTACATTTTATTTATTGCTGCCTATATTTTAATTTATTGCTACGAGTTATTTTTATTTATTTAGTTTTGCATATGTGTTAGTTAAAATGTTCTCAAAAATACCAATATTATGTTACAGAAATGATATTTAAAGAGAGATTTTTCTTTTCAAAATGTATAGTAATATGAATGACATAGGCTACTTCTGGAATTTTGATTTAGTTTCAATATATTTTTCTATTAAAAATGACTTCAATCGTACTACTCCCTTACTAATAGCACTGCTAAATAATAACTCAATTTTGTGAATGGAACTGTTATCGACATACAGCGGAGCGTATACAAACGGTTACCTAGTAATAATATTATGCTAGCTGGCACTACCATTGGCAACGATGTACACTACAGAACAAGAAGTGTGTGTTGTTCTTAACATATATTTTGTAATGTTTTTTTGACAGAGAGAAATTTCTCCAGAGAAGCATTGTCAACTGTCATAGTAAAGTCTGTGTTGTAGCAAAGATTTGCATTGTCGCAAAAGATAGACACACTCGCAAACGAGGATGGTCATGATTACGAAAATGCTATATAATTCATGACGCAGCACTAAATTGAGTTCAAAAGCAAACTAGCGTCACTGGGTTATAATACCCCTGCCAGGGCCTAATTCCACAAGAACAAATGTGAAATAATGGCAGGATATGTCCGGCAGCATGTTGTCAGCCACCAGCGAAGGCTCTATAACTTTAACGAGCACTACATAAATAATGAACCACAATGCTTCAATAACAAAACCAGACTATAAACACTGTACATTGAAGTCAGTGACAAACATATTCTCTACTGACCACATTTACTTTTCATGCAACTTCTTACAAGAAAGTACTGTCTTCCACCCTGCTGTATCTCTGTATTGTCAGCATTCTTTGTTGGATAACGTTGTTCACTTTCTCCATATTTTTTGATCTCTGAAATGCTATAGTATGTTAATAATGCTGTATGACTTCACATTTTAAAAATTACACAGTCATCAATTTTTGCAGATCAATACAGCCTCTTCAACATTGCTGTATAGAGTAAGATACAGAAGTAACTATACAATTTATGTTTCTTTATGCAGTCAAGACATATAGTCTGTCTCGTGTAAGAATTCCTTTTTTTGACAGTTCAAAGGATTAGCATGTGTGCAAATCTCTACAGGAAAATACTTTTAATTTTTTATAAACTTCACAGTTTGAGAGCCACCTGAGTGTGTTTGTTCAAATATCACTTAATGGCAGTGGAAAACACTGCTTATTTCATGGAAACAACTATAAAATTATGCCAGTACAACTGTCAAAAA